>PVJI01009046.1:0-67516 GCA_004026765.1 Micronycteris hirsuta
TGAGAAGCACTGTATCTGCCCTTCCATTCTAAATGAAAACTTTGCTGGATAGAGTATTCTTGGATGTAGGTCCTTGCCTTTCATGACTTGGAATACTTCTCTCCAGCCCCTTCTTGCCTGTAAGGTCTCTTTTGAGAAATCAGCTGACAGTCTTATGGGCATTCCTTTGTAGGTAACTGTCTCCTTTTCTCTTGCTGCTCCTAGGATCCTTTCCTTATTTTTGATCTTGGGTAATGTAATTATGATGTATCTTGGTGTGTTCCTCTTTGGGTCCAACTTCTTTGGGACTCTCTGAGCTTCCTGGACTTCCCGAAAGTCTATTTCCTTCACCAGTTTCGGGAAATTCTCCATCATTATGTGTTCAAATAAGCTTTCAATTCCTTGGATTTCTTCTTCTCCTTCTGGCAGCCCTATGATCCATATGTTGGACCGTTTACAGATGTCCTGGAGGTTTCTGAGCCCCTCCTCCATTTTTTGAATTCTTGTTTCTTCATTCTTTTCTGGTTGGATGTTTTTTTCTTTCTGCTGGTCCACTCTGTTGATTTGATCCCCAGTTTCCTTCTTATCCCTATTGGTTCCCTGCAGTTCTCTCCTCATTTGTTCTAGCAATTTCTATAATTTTTCGTCGAATTCTGTGAGCATCCTTATTACTAGGGTTTTAAACTGTGCATCTGATAGGTTGGCTATCTCTTGGTCGGTTAGTTCTGGAGCTTTGATCTGTTCCTTTCTTTGGGCCATTTTTTTCCCTCGGTGCGCCTGTCACTGTAAGGGGGGTGGGGCCTTGGGGTTCACCTGGGCAGGGAAACTCACAGTCGCTGTGTTGTGACGTAGCCTGTGGGGGTGGGACCTGAGAGCACAATGGCGCCTGTTCCGCTCTCCGCACCCACACCGCCTCCTGCAAGCAATTCGAGCCCCTCTGCGCTGGCTCCGGGGGTTGCTCCGGGGTCGGTGGATGGGCTGCACAGCTCCAATCCCCCGCGGGTCTCCCCAGCGAACTCTCCTGTGAGGCCGGGAGTTTCTCCCGCTGCCGACTCCACCCCCACAGGTGCCTTCAATCTGCGCGGATGGGTTGCGCCCTGCTTTCTCTCCCGGTCTGTCTGCGCGCGAATGCGGACCTGCCTGGTCCACCAGTCTCAGCCCCGCTGGGTCCAGATGAGCCGGGCGCTGGCCGCGCTTAGGTCAGGCACCCCCGTCTCGGTGTGCTGCAGCCCCTCGGGAACCGCCCCTCCAACCGCGGTCCTGCCCTCTGCTCACCAGCTCGCAGCGGGGTCGCCGAGCGCTCTCCCTCCACCCTGCTCCTCCCGGCTCACCAGACTGGATGAATGTATCTTCTTTAATTCCTTGGTTGTTGGACTTCCTCTCAATTCAATTTTCTGTCAGATCTGGCTGTTTTTGGTTGTGTAAATTTCTGATTTTTTTCCTTGTTTGGTTGTGCGAGGAGGCACGGCGCATTCACCTATGCCGCCATCTTAGAAAGTCTCCTCCTTGCTTCTTTTTCCAGTTTTTAGTAACTTTCTTAGCTAAAGGAAATTCAAAAACACATTGCTCAGAGGAGTAAATTAGTGACTCAGCAAAAAGCAGAGTAGAAATGAGGGAGATTCAAAGACTTTGGGGGAAAAGAAATTAGCTTCAGTGTTTGGTAAATGTGGGAGGTACATGATGACAACTGTTCAAACCTCCGGTCTGCCATAACGGTGCTGAAGAAATAGAATGGTTTACACCTAAAAGCACCTTCTTAAAGTATTTAAGGAATATTAAACTCTTACTGAGATCTGGAGAAAAGTCCCACAAACAGTTAAGTATTTTTTTTTTTAAGATTTTATTCATTTATTTATTTTTAGAGAGAGGAGAAGGGAGGGAGAAAGAGCAATGTATGGTTGCCTCTCACATGGCCCTCACTGGGGACCTGGCCTGCAACCCAGGCATGTGCCCCGACTGGGAATCGAACCGGGACCTTTTGGTTCCCAGCCCGCGCTCAATCCACTGAGCTACACCAGCTAGGGCACAGTTTAGTATTCTTAAAGAAAGACTGTCAGATGACCAGTATCTCTATCAGGGGCAGCATCAGTATAAAATCCAGATACGATGTTTTTCGTCTGTTGCTCACCTGTGTTTCCATTTCGCATTGAACAGTCTGTGTTCTGTGTTCCAGGTCTGAAGCTGGAGGGGAATGGAGATGGGCTCCTCAGAGCAGAGTTGAGTAAAATACCTACTAGAAACACATTACGCCCTTTTGAGTGACATCATTTTTACTATATTTTAAAATAATTGATTTATGCTTCCTCGAGTATTAATACTGTAAGGACAACAAAGGGGAATGTAGGAAAACAATAGGTGTTTATAGAATAGTATGATTTGCTGCTGTGCAGAGTTAGAAATTTAGGTGGCAGTGATACTGTGCCTTGTAAAGGACAGTATCTGCAACTCGTTTATTGCTATGTCCTGGTACCTACAGTAGGGCCTGGCCCGGAACACTGTAGGTGCTCAAAGACTATTTGCTAAATCAATGGAAAAAATAGAAAGGTTTAGAAGGGATTTACTGATTCAGTGTCAAGCTCAGTGTTTTCCCCCAGTGGAGGTCACGGAACAACTCCTTTGCCCTAACTAGTCACGTTTGAAGACGGCTGACTGAAGACCTCTGTAAAATCAGGTCTTGGTGTAGAAAGCGGTCATTGTAGATGACACAGAGATCAAACGCATTGCCGTGACTTACTAAGACACAGCACTCTAATTAAGCTCACCGACCTCTTCCTCCCAGTTCTGATTTAATTGGCGTGGGATACGGCCTGGGAGGGATACTTAAAGCCTTCCGCGATGGTTCTTAATCTGCAGTGCAGCCGCAGGTGAGAGCTGCTGGTGTTCGCATGCCTTCCCTACAGACCTGACTCCTTCATTAGTAAAGCAATCTACAGGTACAAAAGAGGACTTGCAAGCTATTTTATTTCCAAATATTTGCTGACTTAAAAAGCAGGATTTGGATTGCAGTTTTTAAGGCAGACTTTGGTATGAATGTGTTGGCCGTTAGGTTTAGCAGTGTGGTTTGTGGCTTCGCAGTGGAGAGTTAGGTATGTATGAGTTTCTAGATGAGAGAGTCGAAAGGGACCCAGTAGGATGGGTTGGAGGAAGAGTCACTTTCTGCTGAGTGCCATCTGTGTTTACGCTCTGTGCGAGTCTCTGTGAGTATTTGTTTAGTTATTTATTAAAGTAGATAATATCCCTGTTTTTAAGTGGCTGAGTTACAGTCTGATATGGAAGATTTGTCTTTTATTGTGTTAGTTTTTTAAATACTGGTAAATGGACTGTAAATAAATTTGATTAAATTTACTGCAAAGTTCTAAGTGAAAAACTAGAATAGTGTTTTTCAAACTGCAGGTTGTGGGCAACATTTAAAAAAGTCAAATAGAAAATACCAAAATTAATAAGTATTGTTTTTGAAACTTGTTTCAGTTCTTTAGACATATACATATGTATGTCCTGGGCCTTAACATAAAAATGACTTCATCAGCCCTGGCTGCTGTGGCTCAGTGGATGGAGCGCCAGACTGTGAACCAGGGGGTCGCCGGTTCAATTCCCAGCCAGGGCACAGGCCTGGGTTGCAGGCCAGGTCCCTGGTGGGGGATGCCTAAGAGGCAACCACACATTGATGTTTCTCTCCCTCTCTTTCTCCCTCCCTTCCCCTCTCTTAAAATAAATAAATAAACATTTTTTTAAATGACTTCATTAGTGTGAATGTATTCAGAGACGTTTGAAAGCCACAGGACTGGAGCATGAGCAGGTGGAGGAAAGAGGCGGTTGTCTTCACGGGTCGGGCTGGTCCTCGTGCACGTCTTTGCCCTCTTGCACGTGGTTTTGTTTGGTTTTTACACAGTTGCTTATTCTCCGAATCTGGCCACGTAGTTCAAATTGTTGACTACCGTTTCTATACCTGGAGAGTGAAAATAAGTAGGCTTTATTGGCAGTGTAGTTTTTGTAGCATCAGTTGCTGTTTCAGAAGGTGATATAAGTAAAGTATTTCCGTGCTTTGTGTTCATTTTCCTTAAGTGCCGTGTATGGTGGCTTTGGAATGTACCCTTCTGCTTTCTTTCTGTGTGCGAGGGATTTAATATCTTTACGTATTCAGCACTATTGTTACGCTTGGTGGTAAAGAGTTCTTTAGAAACATTGGAACAGGGGCCTTTCCCTCTATTTTACAACTTAACGAACCACCCCTGAAACGTGGTGGCCTGAAACAACGGTTTATGACTTCTCACGGACCCGCGGGTTGATTGTGCAGGTCTGCTTTACGTGGGACATTCAAGGTGGCTCACTCGCCTACCTTTTGTCTGCCTGTCTCTCTCCGCGCGTACCTCGGGCCTCCCGTTCCACGGTGCCGCTCCAGGTGGTCTCTCCAGCAGGGCAGCCAGACTTCTTACCTGGGCGGTCAGGGTTCCCCAAACAAAGTGTAGCCGGCAGTCCTTAAAGTTCAGTTTCTAGGCCAGACCTAGCGCACTGCTCTTTCCTTCACACTGTCTTTGTTAAAGGCAGTTTCCCAGCCAAGATGCACCAGACTCAGTGTGGAAGGAGGGCCACGCAAAGGTGTGACTGCCCGGAGATACTACAATCGTCCTTGGCCCTCTTTGGACATTAGCTACTGAAGGAACATGTAGCAGCCTAGTTATGAAATCTCATGCAGTTTTTCTGGTATATAAAACTTAAGGCTATATTTGGATTGTCTAGATTTATTTATTTTCATTTTTTTTCCAAGTTCTGTTTCACCATTTGTCCTGTTACATTTAGATAGGAACTGTCTAGCAACTATTTAGCTGTGAGTTAGGCATACATGAAAAAGAATTTAGTAAATATAAATTGGTTAGGGAGAAGTGTGTACAGAATGGGAAAGAGATGATGCAGTGAACTTTGTGTTAAACAGTTAGTAAGAACTGAAAAGAGGTACCAGTTATTCACTACTGCTGAAATATGGAAGACCAAAGGAAAGAAAAAATGAAGAGTCCCTGGACAATGTGGCTCAGTTGGTTGGAGCGTCATCCTGTAAACTGAAAGGTCACAGGTTTGATTCTGGTCAGGGCCATGCCTAGGTTGTGGGTTCAGTCCCCAGTTTGATGTTTTTCACGTCAGTGTATATCGCCCTCCTTAACCCTCTCTAAAATCAGTAAGCATATCCTCAGTGAGGATAAAAAATTAAAAAAAAAAGAGGAAAAATGAAAATAAATTTATTTATTTTTAAAGATTTTATTTATTTTATTTTTAGAGAGAGCGGAAGGGAGGGAGAAAGAGAAGGAGAGAAACATCACTGTGTGGTTGCCTCTCATGCGGCCCCTACTGGGCACCTGGCCCACAATCCAGGCATATGCCTGGAATGGGAATCAAACCGGCAACCCCTTGGTCCGTGGTCCGCACTCAATCCACTGAGCTACTATTCATGGTTGAGCCTCTTTCAACCATGAACTGGTAATTGAATTTCTTTATAGAGTAGATCTAACAAGATTTCTTTGCTTCAGATAAACATCATTTCCTTCATTTACTCTTCAAATGGCATGATGTTGGGTCCCCTCAATTCTTATTTCTCTCTTAGATTTTTAAAGCCCTCTTTTTTAAAGTTCTGTATTCAGAACTAAGTACTTAAGTGTTGTCTGATTTGCAAAGAGACAAATGTCATTTCCATCATCAGACTTTGTTTTTAATGAAACCTGATATCAGCATTTTTGGCAGCCGTAGTACACTGTTTGTCTCATTAATATAGATTTTTTTCTTAAAGCCCTAGTCTTTGTTAATGTATATTGGGCCGTTTTGTTGTTTTTAGTTCTAAGTGCATAACATTCTACTGGCTTAACATTTATCCTTATTAAATCTTATCCCGTTAGATTTAGCCTCCATTTCTAGCCAGTTAGAATTATAGTGGTGCCTTGGTACACGTTAATTCATTCCAGAACTCCTGACGAGTGCCAAGACCAGTGAGTACTGAACGATGAAGCATTTTCTCTTGCATGGCAGCATTGTGACTCACACGAGATCTAGTACACGTGGCAAGTGCTGAGCAAGCACTAAGTGCTGAAACTTTTTGTCCTCATCAAAATACAATGAATACAGGGTTTGATGAGTTCTAAAGCCGACAAGCACCAAGGTATGACTCTACTTTAAAAGTTGATTCGTTTGGCCTGGCTGGTGTAGCTCAGTGGATTGAGCGCGGGCTGAGAACCAAAGGGTCTCCAGTTCAATTCCCAGTCGGGGCACATGCCTGGGTTGTGGGCCAGGTCCCCGTGAGGGCCATGTGAGAGGCAACCACACATTGATGTTTCTCTCCCTTTCTTTCTCCCTCCCTTCCCCTCTCTTTGAAAATAAATAAATAAAATCTTAAAAAAAAAAAGGTTGATTCTTTTGCCCTGGCTGGTGTGACTTAGTTGTCCTGCAAACCAAAAGGTTGCTGGTTCAATTCCCTATCAGGACACATGCCTGGGTTGCAGGCCAGGTCCCCAGTTGGGATGTGCAAGAGGCAACCAATTGCACATTGATGTTTCTCTCCCTCCCTCTCTCTAAAAATAAATAAGTAAATAAATTTTAAAAAGTTGGTTCTCTCATGTAGGATATTTGCTTTTCTATCCCAGATTCCTGTGATTTGCATATTTGATCATCATCCTATTCAGTGTCCTCATCAAGTCATTTATTTGTGAATAATGGTGCAGAGGACGAGTTTCTCTAGAGTCCTGTGGCAAAGCACTAAACCATCTAGACTTACCTGTACTTTTTAGGTACAGTTGTATATCTGTAAAGCCACTTAACTGTAGCAAAATTCATATGTTTTCACCTTGAACGGGGTATCAAGAGAGACTATTTTATACATTGCTAAAATCCAGAAATACTGATGCTTCCAGCATTCCCTGGTCAGATCATATTAAAAAAGGAAAATGAGTTAATTTGTTTACAGCTCCTAGTGATCCCTGATGCCTTGCCTAAGTACTCAAACTATTATTTTATTTTATTTATTTTATTTTTTTAAAGATTTTCTTTTATTTATTTTCAGAGAGAGGAGAAGGGAGGGAGAAAGAGCAATATATGGTTGCCTCTCACATGGCCCTCGTTGGGGACCTGGCCCACAACCCAGGCATGTGCCCCGACTGGGAATCGAACCGGGACCCTCTGGTTCCCAGCCCGCACTCAATCCACTGAGCTACACCAGCCGGGCCTATTCTTTTATTTTTATTTTTTCTAACTGTTCTTTTAATAACCTGCTATACAGTCTTGCCCAGATTTCATGTCAGATCACTCTGGTGTAAGGTATGGAGAATATACTCTCCTCATTTTGAGAATTGCTACTACAGACATAAAAAGCTAATGTGACATTTGGCATTTTCAGAATCATGAAATGCGTCTGAGTTTACAGAGTGTCACTCATGGATCTCCATTGTACATTCTTTAATTCTCCTGGTATATAATTTCATCCAGGTATATTAATTTCATTCCTTCACTTTTTGATAGTCTCCTTATTTATCTTGGATGTTAATCTACTTTCCTTGTTTTTGGTCTTCTTTCTCTACTTTCAAAATGGTTTTTCTTTACAGGAAAGATAGAAGAAAGACAGAAGAAAAACAGGATTTGAGATGTTCTTCCGTCTCTGCTCATCCTAATGAGTGACACGCCATTTACATCAAAGAGTGGGACTGTGCCTCCCTTACCTTTCTGCAAGTCTCAGCACATTCTGGACTTTGGCTCAGGCTTGCTGCTTCTATGTATCAGTGCCACATTTAAAAAATAGTTTCTTTCCTCTTACATGTAATTTTCTTGTGCATATCCTTCTAATTCTGAGTTGATGGGTGAGCTTTTCGTCCAGTCTTTCTAGATACTTCCACTTGTCTTCCCCTCCTCCCCGCCCCCCGTCTGAGAATGTGAAATTGGCAGAATTTCATTTCTGAGAATCTTAATCTCTAGCACCTCAAACTCTTGGGCTTGGGTCCTGTCTTCAGTGTTTGAAGCCTGTTCTTTAAGAGTGTAGGAATCACATCTGATGTGTTCCTCGTTCTTCCTCCTTGTCTATTTGGCTTGGTTGCTTTCTTTTGAGGCTCCCACCACTTCCTCTTTTCTGATGAGTTTCTTCTTGGTCAAATTAGATTTAAAATATAATTCTACTCATTTCTTATGCCTTCTGGGTGAATAGAATAATTAGCAAGGAATTTTTTAAATTAAATAGGCTGCTTCTTAGTTGAATGAGATTTTTCATTAGATGTTCAGGTAGCAGGAATCTTTTATCACTTTGAGACAGAAGGCTTCTAACAAGAAAGTAAGACAATTTCACCATTACTCCGTAGTCAGGACATCTCACTGGCTTCATGTTAAAACTTGCAGAGCCATCTCCTCTCTTTGCCAGGTCTTCTCCCTTATCTGCTCACAGATCCAAGGAAATAAGTCTACTTTTCTCTCGTTATGACCAGTTACTTACTGGCTATTTTTTCTTTTGAAGCTGACCTCAGAGTAGGGTATAGTCTCCAAATATTGCCCATTTATGCTTATAACATAGGGATATTGGCATGTTTTTCAAATTTTTTTATTTTTATCACGATGGAGTCTAAATGAGGGTTATAAATAGGGAAGTTAGAAGCTAATGACCTCTTACTATCTATCCCAAGTTTCTGATTTCTTTAGATGCTGTAGATGCCTGTCTACTTGCCTCTCTTACTCAAGGTAGAGCTAATCAAACCTCTCCCTCTCTGTGATCTAGGCTCCTTTCTAGAAAAGGGCATTCAACAGCTGGTAGGCCTGAGGGAGAAGGTTAAACCATAGTTGTGAATTGATAAGAGATCATTCAGAGGCTGCCTTATCTCAAAAGGGTACCATATTTTGCCATGTATAATATGCATTTTTGCCCAATTTCTTGAGGGGAAAATAAGGATGCACATTATACATAGGTAGTACTAATCCTATATGTATATAAATGTTTTATTTTTTAGCAACTTATTTATTTTTTAATTATAAAGATTTTATTTATTTTTAGAGAGAGTGGAAGGGAGAAAGAGTGGGAAAGAAACATCAATGTGTGGTTGCCTCTCACGTGCCCCCTACTGGGGACCTGGCCCGAAACCCAGGCATGTGCCCTGACTGGGAATCAAATCAGCAATGCTTTGGTTCACAGGCCCGCGCTCAATCCACTGAGTCACACCAGCCAGGGCTCTGTATAAATGTTTTAAATTCTTTCATTTATGTTTATGTGTTAAAAGCATAACTCTGGAAAGCAATAACAATGTCTGTATATAAAATAACACCCCAGAATACGATGATCAGTTTTGTTGAACTTACTATGAACTCGCAACAAAAGCAGGTTCAGCCAACAATTCAACGAAATGAAATGAAGAGTGACATATTGTCACCCACAGAGTAAGATAGATTCTTGTGCCTTGTATCTGTTCTTATGCTTTGTAATTATTTTTTACACAAAATTTCTTGTACCATACATTCAAAAATAAATGCTAAAATTCCTTTACAATACAGAAAACAAGTATATAAATATAAATAAAAAATAATTGGATTAAAAAATTAAGACAAAATATTTTTTTCCTAAAAGTTTGGGCCAAAAATGTGGGTGCATATTATACACTGCAAAATACAGTAATTGATACTTCAGGGGACCACTAAGCAGCTTTTTAGAGAACCCCAGTTACGTATAGGGAAGATCACTCCTGACACTGTCATGCCTCCTCTCTCAGGTGTTGATTTCTATTTAGCGATGCCTATTTTAAAACTATTCTCAACTTACTATTGTTAACCGGTAAGCTTTCTGTATCCTTGTCTTTGATCAGAGATACTACGAGATGTTGAGAATTCCAAAATGATCACAATGTATTAGGGCTGAGTATTTGGGAGAATGGAAACAATCAAAAATATAAATCATACAAAAATATTTACTAAACACCAAAAATAGAAATTCCTTCAAATAGCTTATGTTTTATTGAATGAATTAAATACACAAAGCAATCAGAGAATATAATAAAATGCCAAATTATACATTGATAGCAACTACTTAGAGTCCACCAGAGTGAGTTTTCCTAATCTGCGCTCAATTTACCTCTGAGATGGAGCAGACTTCTCTGTATTTCCAAAATTGTTTCTTGTTGAATTTGTTATTGTTTTGGTATAAGCAGGGGCCTAGAACAGTCAGTTACCAGTGACCTTTAGCCTCCATCTCTAGGAGCATGGAATTGAATGGTACTCTTGTTCCACCAGCAGAGTAAAAGAAATTCAGTGTACCAAGAACATGAGTAATTCAGATATATTTGAGGTCTTCAGATCTTATAAGCTCTGATGAGAAAATACAGTTTTGTGTGTTTGGTTTGTCTTTACTATTTTGAGTTAATTTTAGGAGTAATTTTAGAATCAATTTTAGAATTCCAGTCTCAAATTATAGTCCTTTGCTTAGTCATGAGGGGTTAGGTGTAATGACACATTTTACTGAAAAGACTTGGAACTGTTGCTATATATTAACCTTGCTAGGCACTGAAATTTGAGAAGGAACAAAACACCCTACATTCCTAAAGGTTGAGCTGTTGCTATGTTGCAAAATCCGATTTGCCTTGATTCCTGGTAATCTTCACTAATCCTTCAAGGACTCATCAGATGTGATACACTTAAGAATGGAATGGCAACTAAGTCTCCCAAAGACTAATGTCTTTTATTACACTGTAGCAAAAGTTGTATATGTGTGTGTGTGTGCGCCCGCGTCACTCTTACTTTCTCTAAATATCTGATAACTGACAGTGCTACTAAGTGACTAATGGGTAATGAATTTGGTGTGTGTGCTGGACAAAGGGATGATTCGTGCCCTGGGTGGGACAGAGCAGGACAGCATGAGATTTCATCACACTACTCAGAATGGTGTGCAACTTAAAACTTAGGAATTGTTTATGTCTGCAATTTTCCGTTTAATATTTTCAGACTGCAGGTGACTGAAACCATGGGGGACACCTTGAATAAGGAGGGTACTGCTCTATGAAGATATTGTAGTTGGATTGAAATAAAGAACAATCTGACAGTAGTCAGAGAGGAGGAGGGAGAGGGATAGTGGGTTGGGGGAGGCTATCAAGGAACACGTATGAAGGACACATGGACAAAGCCAAAGGGGGTGGGTTTGAGGGTGGAGGCAGGAATGAGTGGGGTGAGGGGACGTGGTGGGGTGAAAATGAACACGAATGTACTTGAACAACAATAAAAAACAAAAAAAAAAAGAGATACTGTAGTTGGTACCTTCCTGAGAACAAGTATAGTACCAAGTGTCCTAAATTGAGATTTTGGAACTCTATGTACAATTTTCAGAGCCCTTCTAGGGATACCTATGTTTCCTAGAAATGCAGTCTTTGGGCACTTAGGTAGTTTGCATAGTGAGTATCTGTCTTTGCTCACAGTGTTATGGTCAGGGGGATGTCATAGGAGGTAATCTGAACTGAGCGGTTGGGAAGAAACTCCACAAAGTGAGTAGTGTTTATGGTTTTACAAAGCAAATTGCAGTTAAATTGCTTCCGCAATAAATCTGTGCTTGCGCCTTTGTCAGATGTTAACGAGAATCATTTATTTGTTTTATTTCAGTGATGTCCTCGCATTGCCCATTTTTAAGCAAGAAGAATCAAGTTTGCCTCCTGATAATGAGAATAAAATCCTGCCTTTTCAGTATGTTCTGTGTGCTGCCACCTCTCCAGCCGTGAAGCTCCACGATGAAACCCTGACCTATCTCAACCAAGGTTAGGTGCATCCTGTTCCTTGGTGTTGGTGCAGACCTGGATTCACGACGTTTGACTAGGTGCACTCTGTGTAAAAAGTGCATCTTTCTGGTGTGGCCTGTCAAAGTCAGCGGCTTGCTTAAGATATTAGAGTTTTACTGTCATGTGATACATACCATATTACTGGCTTCTTTTGTCTTCCTGCCCATTTTTAGTTCCCATCTCCCCCTTTTTTTCCAGTCATGTTCCCTGGACATGGTTACTGTCAGAGAACTATTACCCTCCCCAGCATATTGCTTATCAGTTGTGTGGCCTTGGGCATGTTGCTTAAACTCTATGTTTCAGTTTCCTTATCTGTAAAAATGAGATTGATAATACCTCAGAGAGTTGTATCAATCAAATGGTATAATGTGTGAGAACACCTAGCACTGTGCCTAGCATATAGTAAAGGATTATAGTTGTTATGAATATTAATAATATTATACTCTTGTATATTTAACCAACTAAATTTTATTCTTTCTTTCTTTTTTTTTCCCCTTGCCTCTAAGGCAATTTATGAATGCTCCTGCATTTAACAACTATCTGTCACACGTCCATAAAGAAGACGTCATGGGGGTATACAAACTCCCCTGAGATTCTGTCTCCTCTTCTAAGGCAGACAGGGTTTTCACTAAGTTTTACTCTATCCTTAAGTGACTTGAAAAACACTTTCTATAGTGTGTCACTTCTAGGTGATGTTGGTAATATAGCAATAATGATGGCAGCTGACATACACTGAGCCTTTGAGGCCAGGCATTGTTTTACAGGCATTATATGAATTAAGGCATTTATTCCTCTTATAGCCCTATGAGATGGATTACTAAATATTATTCCCATTTTGTGGATGAGACAACTGAGGCAAAGATTAACAAACTTGAAAAGGTCACACAATGGAAGAACCGGGTTTTATAAAATATTTCATATATTTATTTATTTATTTTTAGACAGAAGGGAAGGGAGGGAGAAAGAGAGGGAGAAAACTATCAGTTGGTTGTCTCTCACACACCCCCAGCTGGGACCTGGCCTGCAACCCAGGCCTGTGCCCTGACTGGGAATCAAACTGGCAACCTTTTGGTTAGCAGACCAGCACTCAGTCCACTGAACCACACCAGCCAGGGCAGAACTGGGTTTTAAACCCAGGAAGGAGTTTGGCTTCCAGCTACATTGAATTCCTGAGGGAAAGGACCCAGGGCATATGTATGACATCTGTCCAGAAAAAGTCCAGCCACTGTTAACGTAACAAGAATGGTTTGTGTGACATCAGTGTAACCTGGCAGCCAAGGAGAGTGGACTGGAATGCACATGTGTGAACAAAGATGACTTCACTGTACTAGTCAGTGGGGGCGGTAGATACTGTTGAGTGAGCATGTGTGCTGTGTGGCCATGGCCTCCAAATTGACTGAGCAATTAGAGCAACGAATCTGTATCACATTTTGCGTTAAGCTTGAACATTCCTTCATGGAAACTATTCTAGTGATTCAGATGGCCACAGCTATGGGCAACTGGTGTTGCTTCGTCGCAACAGCGTGCTCACTCATGCATCACGTCTCATGCAGTTTTTTAGCAAAACATCAAATCACCCAGGTGACTTGGCCCACCTACAGCCCAGATTTGTTGCCCTCCGAATTTTGGCTTTTCCCAAAACTAAAATCATCTCTGAAAGGGAAGAGATTTCAGACCCTCGATGACATTCAGGCAAATACGATGGGGCAGCTGATAGCGACTGGGAGAACTGTGTGAGGTCCCCAGGTGCCTGCTTTGAAGGAGACTGAAGCATCACTGTCCTGTGTACAATGTTTCTTGTATCTTCTTCAATAAATGTCTCTATTTTTCATATTACATGGCTGGATACCTTCTGGACAGACCTCGTATGCTTTTATTCCACACAGAATCTAACGTCACCTTCAAAACTCCAAAAAGGTTGTGCTAAAATGCCTTTTTGAGGCTAGGCGTGTGGAGAAAGAAGAATCATTATTCATTCAGTAATTCCAAGTCATGATTCTGTCCGAAAGGTGAATACTTCCCGTGGCACTGCAGGGGCAGTGGTGAACACACATATCTGTGCTTGGACCGTGTTCTAGCTGCCCCAGCTCCAAGCTGATTCTAGGAGTTGGGGCAGCTAGAACATGTGTGTCGCCTCTGGGCCCCTCAGTCTACCTGCAGGTAAACCGTTGGGGGAGGGGAGTGTGCCACGGCCTGCGGTGTCGCAGGAGCAAGGGGTTTCTCATCTTACTCCTCCTGCAGCATACAGGTTCCAGGTCCCTTCTGGGTGCCCTGGGGCCCGCCGCACACCTTCCCTTCCCCTGAGCGGCCTGCCTGTGTGTGAAGCCTGGACGCACCTGCTAGTTCTTTCCCCGCCCTAGCACTCGCGCCCCTCAGCCTGCCGGCCCATCTGACAGAGCACGGTGGCCGCATACCTAGACTCCTCAGAGAACATTGCTCATAAAATTCAGCTCGCTGCTGCCACAACAAACCACACAGAAACTCTCCTCCCAAATGAAATTTCCCTTTCTGAATTTTGAAATTCAGTTATGATGAATATAATACGTGATTACTTTTTCTTCTAGGACAGTCTTATGAAATCCGAATGCTAGACAACAGGAAACTTGGAGAACTTCCCGAAATTAATGGCAAGTTGGTGAAGGTAAAAGAAAACTTACCTCTTAACACTCTGTGTCAGAATCGTCTTCTGGCTCAGTGAAATTCTTTTTGGATGGAATAAAGTAACTTTCTTGAGATCTTTAGAGAAGTACCAGTGTGTTTTTGGATACCTGGTCTAGTAGCAAGGAAAACAGAAGCTAGTGTGGATGAATAGGAGTTTTCTTTGTCTAGACTGCCAGTAATGAACTCACAGTACGGTTGGGACAGAGGAGTTGTCAGCAGCTCTAAAAGGTGGTAAGAAGGACATTAATAGGCACCTCCACGAAATAGGAATAACAAAAGGAAAGTTGATGGAAACAACCTCTGCCTGCTCTCAGTGTTTACAGTTTAGAGCAGGGGTGTCCAACTCATTTTCACTGGGGACCATGTCAGCCTCGCGGTTGCCTTCAAAGGGCTGAAATAAGTTTAGGACTGTATAACTGTACCTACTCCTCAACTGTAAGGGAGTTGAAATTATTTCAGCCCTTTGAAGGCAACCGTGAGGCCTGTGTGGCCCCCGGTGAAAAGGAGTTGGACGCCCCTGGTTTACACGGTGGGTTAGCAAGCAGAGGACTCGGTGGGGTTTTCATGTCCGTCTGAAGAGCCAAGCTGAAGATCGATTGCGTGGTGACAGTAGCGGCCTGTGGAAATGCCCTGATGGGAGGCCTTTGTGTTTAGGTACCATCAGGACTGATGTTTCAGCCAAATACGGTACCAGTCAAACTACAAGGATTATTTTTGGGCAATTATAAAATTTACCTTAAAATAGAGCTTGGTATGGTATGGGTTTTAGAGCGAAATAGGTCTTGCCATGGCTGAGTAACTCAGTTGGTTAGAGCCTTTTCCTGATACACCAAGGTTGTAGGTTCAATCCTCGGTCAGGGCACATACCAGAAACCACCAATGAATGCATAAATAAGTGGAACGACAAATCAGTGTTTCTGTCTCTTTCCCTCTCTCAAATCAATAAAAGTAAGTAAATAAATAATAGAGTGAAATAGGTCTTAAGAAAAACAACTTTAGGTGTATCTAGAAACTGGGGGTGACCGCTGCAGTTTTTTGCTTGTCAGCACTGATCTTTAAGGGACCCTGTTATCATTCGGTTTGCTGCTTCCTCTCAGAGTATATTCCGTGTGGTGTTCCACGACCGACGGCTGCAGTACACCGAGCACCAGCAGCTGGAGGGCTGGCGGTGGAACCGCCCCGGGGACAGAATTCTCGACATAGGTGAGTTAGGGAGGCTGGCGCCTAGGCAGTGTCTGAGAACTGCTGTTCTATGCTTGAGGGGTACCTTGGCTCATGATGCTCCAGGGGCTCAGCATGGATTGGCAGCGGCTGTTGCCTAAGTATAAAAAATTACCGATACGGTGATACCAAAAGTTGGCAAGTGTGGGCACTTCGGTTCCTTAACACTCACATCTGTTACTTCTCGGTGGTTTTTTTTTTTTAAATTTTGGGGTGGTAAAATATGCATAACATTTTAACTTTTTAATAAATAATCCAGTATGTATCTTTTTGTCATTGGCTTATTTCAGTTAGCATAATCCTCAAGGTTTATTTACATAATTGCTTGAGTCTGAATTTCCTTCCTTTTTATAACTGAATACTGTTCCATTGTGTATAGATACCACACTTTGTTTTCCCGTTCACCCTTCAGTGGATACTTCGGTTGATTCTGCCTTCTGGCCATTGTGAATGAATATTGCTACTGTGAACACGGGTGTACAAGTACTTGTTTCAGTCTCTGCTTTCATTTTTTTTTGGAACCACCATACAGTTTTTCCACGGTGGCTGCACATTTTATGTTCCTACCAGAATGCACAAGGGCTCCAGTTATTCTACCTACTTGCCAACACTTATTTTCTGGGTTTTGTTTTTATTTTTGTTTTTTGTTTTTCGTTTTGATATTAGCCACTCTAATTGCAAAATCCAGTGTTAAGAGGTTTTTCCTGGTATGTTTTCTAAGAGTTTTATAGATTTAGGTTTAAGTGTACATCCATTTTTTTAAGTTCATTTGAAAGATTTTATTTACTTATTTTTAGAGAAAGGGGAATGGAGGTAGAAAGAGAGGGAGAGAAACATCGATGTATCGGTTTTCTCTCACATGCCTCCAGCCAGGACCTGGCCTACAACCCATGCATGTTCCCCAACCAGGAATCACACCAGCAACCTTTTGGTCCATGGGATGATGCCCAGCTCACTGAGCCACCCAGGCAGGGCTCCAACACCATTTGTTGAAAAGACTGTCCTAATATTACCATTGATGGCCTTCTCACCCTTGTCTAAAACCATTTTACCATGTGTTTGAAGGTTTGTTTCTGGGCTCTCTGTTCTGTTCCCTTTGTCCATATGTCCATCTTTATGCTAGTTCCACACTGTTTTTGATAGCTGTAACTTTGTAACAGCTTTGAAATCAGAAAGTATGAGGCCTCCAACTTTGTTACTTTTCAGGATTGTTTTGGCTATTCAGAGTCTGATAAAAAGAGGCCAGGTTTTACATCCAAGAATACTCCATCCAGCAAAACTTTCATTTAGAATGGAAGGGCAGATAAAGTGCTTCTCAGATAAGGTCAAGTTGAAGGAGTTCATCATCACCCAGCCTTTATTATATGAAATGTTAAAGGGATTTATATAAGACATGAGGGATATCAACAGGGGAGTGGGACGGGGAGAGAGGAGGAAAAGGTGCAGAGAATAAGTAGCATAAACAGTAGGTAGAAAACAGACAGGGGGAGGTTAAGAATAGTATAGGAAATGTAGAAGCCAAAGAACTTATGTGTATGACCCATGGACAAGAACTAAAGGGTGGGGAATGGGGGGGGTAGGGGTGGAGGGGAAGAAAGGGGGGAAAATGGAACAACTATAATAGCATAATCAATAAAATATATATTTTTTAAAAAGGACCAGGTTTTTCCCCTAAATTTCTTAAGTCCTTTTACTTTACTGATATCTGAGAGTTAGACTAGTCCTTTGTCTCACCTAAAGTAAGAGGCCTGGACTAGAATCTGTCTCTTGGTTTGCAGTTCAGGTTTTTCTACTTTGCTACACAGAGAATTTGTTTTTCTTACATTATGGCACGTAAGAGAAGGGTCTTTACAAACACAATCTCTCTTCATAAATGTACTTGGAATCCAGCATCTGTGTCTTTGATCTTTTATGGGTTATTCTCTCCTATCTGTAAACACAGTAAAATCTAAGTACTGTTAGTTTTCCCTGAGAAGACACTGGATCTCTCGCGGATACCCTGATATCCATATGTTGCAGTTTGCTTTAGGATGAATCCAACACAGCTAGCACAATGGAGTGAGACCCAGTGAGTGCTCTTTGGTTGTGTGCTGTACGGAATGGAAAGCGAAGCTCTACTGAAGCTCATTCGTTTTTGCTCACCTCTTGAGTGTGAGATGTGTCGCTCTGTTCCGGGGTGATTCCCTAACTTCCCCACTTCTGCCCGCGATGCTGTGCTTTACCCTTCCGGCAGTGCTGTCTGTGCTTCTGGCAGTAACGCTGATCCTAAAACTGAGCGAAACAGACTAGAAGTTACAATTTTCACCACACTAGAGCCAGTGTGTGGAGTCAATCTAGCTGTAAGTAGAATTTTGGAAAATTTAAAGAAACTTTTTACATTGTCTCATTTTAAAAAACTTTTTCAAGTGGAAAAAAGATAGAAGGAAAGTACTTATGTCAGTTTTAGCTCTCTTCAAACCCCTTTCACTGGCAAAAAGAGGTTTACACAAAAACCTTGGTAACTAGGGACGAGTAATGCCTGTGTAAGAATCAGTGCTTTTTATCCAGTCGTACTCAGAATCGTTCCGTGATTACCGTTTGTTCCTCAGACATCCCCATGTCCGTGGGCATCATCGACCCCAGGGCCAATCCAAACCAGCTGAACACGGTGGAGTTCCTGTGGGACCCTTCCAAGAGGACGTCCGTGTTCATTCAGGTGAGGCACTGCCAGTGGGGCTCCAGTTATGAGGGGCATCTCTTACCGCCACTTTGTTTCTTAAAGGAAAACATGTTGCGTTGGAAGTCTTTACAGGTGCAGGCCCCTCCACATGTTCCTGAGAGCAGTAAGCAGTTTCTGAATTGCTCTTCTCATTTCTCCAATTTATTTACTTGTTTCTCCCCAAATGCTTACTGACAGCTGCGTAATACAGGGTGAGGCAAAAGTAGGTTTGCAGTTGTTCATGTGGAAAAGAATACAATAGTTAATTAATAAATAGTACAAGAATAAACTGTGCTTTTCATACCGAGAACTGTAAAGCTATACTTTGTATTTAGTTAGCCCCACCCTGTATTTTGTTCTGGATGGACTGTAACTTATCTAACAATTATTTAGCATTGAGATTTTCCTAATTTTTCACTATTATCCATAAAGTTATTTCGAACATCTTAAAGTTTGATTTGCATATCTGATTATCTTCTTTGGGTGGATTCCTTGAAAATTCTTGTTTGTCATAATGAGAACTATTAGCTTGTTTATTGAATAGTTCCCGTGAGATGGTTACTGTGTTAAGTATAACACTTTGCACACATAATTTTATTTAAGACTTTCACCAATAATCCTGTGCAGTAGGAATAGTCCTTGAGGCTTAGAGAAGATAATAACTTACCTAAGCTAGTATTTCGTCGATCGAGATTCCAGCGTTCCCATTTGCCAAGGTTTCAGACTTCACGCAGTAGCCGAACAAACCTTGTTTCCCTTGTTGCCAGCTTTCCTACTTAACCACTTTCCCAGCATGGATGGCACCTCCACTTTCTAAAATCTGTCTAGAAGTCCAGAAAACTTTTACCAGCAGAAATCATTTCTCTTTGATGTTAACTCTGTATTCTTTGAAACAGTTAATGAATTTAATTCCTCACAGTAGTTTTTATTATTATTATTTATTTATTTTTTTAAAGAGAAGGAGAGAAATATCAATGTGTGGTTGCTTCCCATGCACTCCCTACTGGGGACCTGGCCTGCAACCCAGGCATGTGCCCTGACTGGGAATCGAACTGTTGACCCTTTGGTTCACAGTCCAGTGTTCAATCTACTGAGCCACACCAGCCAGGCCCTCCCAGTAGTTTTTATAAACACTAGATCTGTATGTTTACCTTGTTTGCATTTGTAAATCATTTAACTTTTTCTCAGTTCCAAGAATTTAGAGTGTAAATTCTTCAAGGTAAAAACAGTAAAAGTTTTTCTGGTAGGTGCTCATTATGCTTTTTAAAGGTTTTGCTATTAGTAGTTGCTCAAAACATGTCGTGGGTGGGTTTGTCCAGCGGCAGCACTGAAACCTGGACGCTGTGTCCTCCTCAGGTGCACTGTATCAGCACAGAGTTTACCATGAGGAAACACGGCGGGGAGAAGGGAGTGCCGTTCCGAGTGCAGATTGATACCTTCAAGGAGAACGAGAACGGGGAGTATACTGAGCACTTGCACTCAGCCAGCTGCCAGATCAAAGTCTTCAAGGTATTCCTGGGCACCGTGGCGGCCCTCGGAAACCACCCTCCTCATCTCTCAGTTGGAACATTCAGTCACCAAGTCAGAAAGTCAACTTGTCTTTTTACAAAAGCTAAGAAAACTCAAGGACTGTCTTGAAATGCCCATAAAGCCTATTGAAGTTACAAGCTCTTCTAAAAGCTCACAAAGTTATGAAAGCTTGACAGTTTTGGTTACATTTGTACTTGATCTTTCCTTATTTTGGTCTTTATTTATTTTTGTCACATGGATAAATATGTTCTCATTGCAAAAGATTCATTAATACGAGAGTATTCAGAGCACAAAACTGACGTTCCCCTGTCACTGCCCGTGCCCTGACTCCCCAGCCTCCCCCCAGAGGTAACTCCCCCCCCGTCACAGTTCAGGGTGACTGTGTCCTTCAGCCCCCTTCTGCGCTTTTACATGCATGTGCACATAGGTGCACACGTACTTTCTTTTCTTTCAAACGTAAATGGGATTATACTGAGTGAACTGTTTGAGGCTTGCTTTTTTCTACGTGCTTTAAAGGTCTTTCCATGTCTATAACTATAGATCTCTTATTCTTTTTTAACTCCATCAAACGTTTAAATTTCCTAGTTTCAGACTTATGTGCAATGATGCATTTTGTCTTTATGTCATTGTAACGTATCTTCATTTCACTTGTGACTATTTAAGTTTTTAGAAATAATATTATTGGGTTGAAGGGTGAGTTTAAAACAAAGTATTTCTCATTTCAGCCCAAAGGTGCAGACAGAAAGCAAAAAACAGATAGGGAGAAAATGGAGAAACGGACACCTCATGAAAAGGAGAAATACCAGCCTTCCTATGAGACAACTATACTCACAGAGGTAAGAAGGGTTTCTTTGGTGACAGTTTCAATCAATAGTTTTTACTCTTAAAGAAAAATCCAATCATTTGACAGTATATGCATATATCAAGTCATTATGTTCTAATTTACCTAAAACTAATATAATGTCAGTCATTTATATCTCAATTTTTAAAAAATTGCTTCCTGCTTGGTCAAAACTTACTTATCCTCATAGCTATGGGGGGCTCCGAGGAATTAAAATTTACTGATCAAGATGTGCTATTCAAGCAACAGTGTTTGGCGAAATACTAGAGTCAGTTACACTTTTTAGTGTCTAAGGCGTCCTTTGTTTCAGTGTTCTCCGTGGCCCGAAATCACGTACGTCAATAACTCCCCATCGCCTGGCTTCAACAGTTCCCATAGCAGTTTTTCTCTCGGGGAAGGGTAAGTCTGGGAAATGAGACTGGCTTGTGTTTGTCGTGAATGTGTATTTTTAAATCAACATTCTATACACAAGATCTTTCCTAACTAATAAATACTTCTCTTTGGTCAGTCTCTGATAGATTTATGTAGTAACCAAGGTTTGGATTACCTTCAAAAGAAACTGAAAGAAGGGTTTTGTTTTATTTGTTTGTTTTTTGTGTTTTCTTGGGGGGGGGGGTTTGCTGCCTAAGTCTGTATAACTTGTTTCACAGAGGAGAGAGCAGCGGAATAGGTTAGACTTTGTTGCTGTAGAAAGCTCAGATTGTGTCAGACAATTTTGATCATCTGCTTTCAAGAGACTGAAAGAGTTTTATGTACCCTTTTGTCTTTTTTCCTTCCCATTAAAAAATCATATTTATCGTCAGTTTTTAGTGATTCAGGGACTGATTTTCTGGGCTTTTCACTTCTCCCTGTTACTGCTTACTTGTGGTTCTTTCCTTTCCTGATCATACTCACTGCAGAGTGGTCATCAGGAACTGAAACACATAGGTACAAATACTGGTATCTGTTCGCTGCTTACTTAGAATGATCCTAACACCTAGTTGTCATGAATCTTTGCTAGTCAGGGGAAGAGGGTTGAACATGGTAGCTAAAGAGTGTCTTGTCTCCGTAGCGTTTAGCATGTACTCCACATAGGCCATGTGGAAATTTCAAGATTGATTGATTGATTGATTTTTAGAGAGAGAGGAAGGCGGGGAGAAAGAGAGGGAGAGAAACATCAGTGTGTGGTTGCCTCTCGTGCACCCTCACTTGGGGCCTGGCCTAGAACCCAGGCAAGTACCCTGCCTGGGGATCAAACCAGGCGACCCCTCGGTTTGCAGGTTCAATCCACGGAGCCACAGCAGCCAGGGCTGAAGTTCCAAATAGGCTGTGAAATGTGTGACTATATTGTTTTGTTATAGTATTTGTTTTTTTATTTACTTAGGTTCTGTGTTCAAACTACTTCTGAAAGTATTTAGTTAAGGTGGCTTAAATATTCAAAATGTAACAATTAAGAATAAAATAGGTAGAAGTTGTAGGAAGAATAGATAACTAGGGCCTTGAGATAAGTTTATCATGAAACTTGAAAACTGAATTTGAATTTTGCAATTAAGGCAAAAAAGAAAAAGATGGTTTTTGAAAGAAAAATCTCTTACTACCAATGTGGATTACTCAGTCTACTTATAAGCACTTAAAATATTATATAGGCCTGACTGGTGTAGCTCAGTGGATTGAGCGCAGGCTGTGAACCGAAGAATCTCCAGTTCGATTCCCAGTCAGGGCATGTGCCTGGGTTGCGGGCCAGGTTCCCAGTACGGGGTGTGTGAGACGCAACCACACATTGGAAAAAAAAAAATTATATAGGGTTTAAAAGGTTTTTTACCTTTTGTTATGTATTCATTGTTAGGCTCACATTCCTCTCATAAAAGAAGTAAATATTAGGGAAGAGGGACAATCTGTAAAGCAAAAGGGAGGACAGGGAAACACTAACTATGTAAATAGCTGTTGGATTACAAATTAGATAACACTAATTTTTGAAGCTGCTTTAAAATAATTGTTTCTTATTATAAAAATTGTGTGATCACATTGCATTTCATGAATTTTATTCTAATATTTTTTCTCTGTATGTTTGTACATTTATATATTTAATGTGGTGATAATATATCAATTACTTTCTTTTTTTAAGATTATTTATTTATTTATTTTTAGAGAAAGGGGAAGGGAGGGAGAGAAACGTCAATGTGTGGTTGCCTCTCACGCGACCCCAACTGGGGACTTGGTCTGCAACCCAAGCATGTGCCCTGACTGGGAATCGAACCAGCCACCCTGTGGTTCGCAGGCCGGCGCTCAATCCACTGAGCTACACCAGCCAGGGCAAGATTACTTTTATATTCTGATATTTAGTTTTCATTCTTATAAATTTATGTTAAATAGTCTTTATGTCATAATTTGTCTAATCAGTCCCAATTTACTGGAATCTTGATATTTTTTCAATGTCTCCAATAAATAATGTTGCAAATGACATAGTTTCTCCTCCCTCACCCTCTAAAAAGTCTTTACAATAAGTTAATGCGTAATAGAAGTATTGGGTCCAAGAGTAAGAGTGTTTTCTGAGAGAGTACAGATTCCTTTAAATATCTAGCTTAGGACTTCTGAGAGTCAAGAATGAGATGATGAACCCTAGTGTGCGTCATGGACTCATCCTTTCGTTATAAATGTTTCTTTAGAAACGGTTCACCAAACCACCAGCCAGAGCCGCCCCCTCCAGTCACAGATGTAAGTTTAAAGTTAAATGTCAGCTATTTGCAATATCTAATAATACTTTGATGACTGTGCAGTTCGGTACAAGTGTCCAACTTCTAAGGTGTGTTCATTTGTTCATTAAATATTTATTGAATTTTGACTGTGACCCAGATACTATGCCACGGACCAGATACATAAAACAAGAAACATAGGACCCTTGTATTTAAGGAACTTACAATCTAGTGGGGGACGATAAGGATGGAAAAGTTCAAGGGTATCTTGCATGGTTAGAGAAGGAAAAAGAATATATAAACAATTCCTCAGGAAACCAGGCCTGTCCGAGTGTCAGTGCGTTTGGCTACTTCTTATGTAATAATGTAACATTTACCTTTTTTAAAATTCAGTCTGTTTAGTTACCAAAAAAATTGCTTTCTCTTTCAGAACCTCTTGCCAACAACCACACCTCAGGAAGCTCAGCAGTGGTTGCATCGAAACCGGTTTTCTACATTCACAAGGCTTTTTACAAACTTCTCAGGTTAAATTTGCTTATCCTTTTGTTTTCCCCCACTTGGGATATTCTTCTACATTCTAGGGCCTCCTGGTATCCCTGTGAGGGTATTGTATGTGTGTGCTGTGAAATACTTAAAAAGAAAGACCTCTCAGTTTAAACTTATTTTAATTTTAAAATATTCATTTTTTACATCACTTTAAAAATGTACGATATAATTTATGAAGGAACATTTGCAGGTAGTCGGAAATTTTCTCCTGATGTCACGATATTGTAATTTATTTGCACATTCCACTTTTATTTAACACCTTCAGGGTAACCAGTCATGGTAGGAATACTCAAATGGGTAAGACATACCCTGATCATTTATCATCTATTACCAGAAAATCACATCAAAATAACCCCGCCTCCAGCCCCCCAAAAAAGAGTAAACTAGTAGTCGTGATGTAGTAGAAACAAACTTAGGCATTTAGGGGAGGGCCTGGGGTTAAGGAACATGTGTGATGCATGAGATATGAGGAGTTTGTTGATCAGGCAGTGGAAGGATGTTTCAGGCAAAAGGAGTAACTTCTCATTAGATGTCATCAGTATCACGAAAGCATAGAGTTAAGTGGAGAAGTGAATGGATGGGAATTGAGGTGGGAGAGGAAGCAGGGGCCAGGTCACGGAGGACCTTATACACCATGCAGAAGGATTGTAATATAGCAGTTATGAAGTGTCCTTGTAACGGAGCCCATTTTAGTAGTCATTAACAAAGAGAATCTATGCCTCTATCACCCATTTTCTTATATTTATTTCAGGGGCAGATTTATTGAAACTAACTAGAGATGATGTGATCCAAATATGTGGCCCTGCAGATGGAATCAGACTTTTTAATGCATTAAAAGGCCGGTATGTGATTAGTGTTAAAATATCAGTGAGGTTGGATTTCAAATGGATTTGGATTCAGGGACTCTTCACAATACTCATTGCACAGTTACATACATCTTGTCAAAACATTCTTTTTGAATGCTAGCCATGTACCCCATAAACAAAGATGAAAAATATCCTTTCTCACCCTTGATTCAGGAAATTCCTCATGATATCCCATTTTTTATTTTCAGGTAGTTTTTTCATTCAATAAATATTCATTGTGACTATTATGAGCCATTTAGGCTAAGGAATACATTGGTGAGCAAAATAGACAGGGTACCCATTATCATGGAGACTGCTTTCTAATGGGGAGAGAGATAAAGATATAAACAGTAAGTATTTTGGATAGTGATAGTGCTTTGAAAGAAAACAAAACAAAAAGAAGGTTCTGGCCTGTGGAGTACCCAGAATTTGGTTAGGAGAGATCTTTCTGGGGAGTGATTATTTAAACTGAGTTATGAAAGGACTGGAAGCAGTGAGGCCATACCAGGGAAGAGCCTTCTAGGCAGAAGGAACAACAGATATAAAGGCCCTGAATTCAGTTTTAGTCAGAGAAGAGATTGATCTTAAGGTCGGGTAGGAACTGCTTCAGTGTCTTCTTACAAATATTATTTATAATACAAAGAGTAGTTTGTAGTCCAAATTTGTGATTTCCAATTTCCAGTAGGTACTAGTAGTATGGATGGAAAAAACATACCATAGAACCAAATCATTGACTGAATAATGAAACAGATTTTGAACTGTGTTTGTGAACATCACAACAGTTAGTAGGTGGGCTATAAACTTGAAAAATTTTAAGAGATGAAACTCAAGGTTTAATGACTTAAGGAAAAGGAACGGATCTTTCATTTTTTAAAGATTTTATTTACTTATTTTTAGAGAGAGGGGAAGGGTGGGAGAAAGAGAGGGAGAGAAACATTGATGTGTGAGAGATACATCACATCCGTTGCCTCTCACATGCCCCAACTGGGGACCTGGCCTGCAACCCAGACATGTGCCCTCACAGGGAATTGAACCTGCAACCTTTTGGTTCGCAAGCTCAGTCCACTGAGCTACAGCCAGGGCTGGATCTTTCATTTTAAAATGTATTATCTAAAGAGCATTTAGAAATAGGGAGTAATGAGGACTTCCAGCCAAGATGGAGGTATAGGTAGATACACAGTGCCTCCTCACATAACCAAAAGAAGGACAACAACAAATTTAACAACAGAAAATAAGCAGAACTGCCAGAAAATCGAACTATATGGAACTCTGACAAGCAAGGACTTAAAGAAGAAACATACATCCAGACTGGTAGGAGGGATGGAGACGGGAAGCCAGGGCAGAGAGGACATGTGACAAGGCTGCTGCTGCTACATTTCTGTGTGGGTCAGCCTGGAGGAAAATGGAGTAGCAAGACAGACCGCGCAATCCAGGGTTCCAGCATGAGCAAAGAAAGCCTCAAAACCTCTGGCTTTAAAAATCTGTGGGTGTCGCAGTGGTGGGAGAAACTCCCAGCCTCACAGGAGAGTCCGTTGGAGAGACCCACAGGGTCCTGGAATGTACACAAACCCACCCGGCACCAGAATGGCCCAGTTTGCTTGTGGGTGGTAGAGGAAGTGACTGAAAGCCTGCAAGAGCTGAGCAAGCAGCATTGTTCCCTCTCGGACCCCTCCCCCATATACAGCGTCACAAGGCAGTGGAATGTGTTGCCCTGCCCTGGCAAATACCTAAGGCTCCACCCTTTACAACATAACAGCTGTGCCGAGACAAAGAAATATGGCCCAAAATGGAAGAACAGATCAAAACTCCAGAAAAAGAACTAAGTAATGAAGAGATAGCCAACCTATCAGATGCAGAGTTCAAAACACTGGTAATCAAGATGCTCACAGAAATGGTTGAGTATGGTCACAAAAGAGAGGAAAGAGTGAAGGCTATGCTAAGTGAAATAAAGAAAAATATACAAGGAACCAACAGTGACAGGAAGGAAACTGGGACTCAAATCAATGATTTGGACCAGAAGGAAGAAATAAACATTTAATCAGAACAGAATGAAGAAACAAGAATTCAGAAAAATGAGGAGAGGCTTAGGAACCTCCGGGACAACTTTAAACGTTCCAGCATCCGAATCATAGGGGTGGCAGAAGAAGAGGAAGAGCTAGAAATTGAAAACTTAGTTGAAAACATAATGAAGGAGAACTTCCCCAATCTGGCAAAGAAAATAGACTTTCAGGAAGTCCAGGAAGCTCAGAGAGTCCCAAAGAAGTTGGACCGAAGGAGGAACACACCAAGGCACATCATAATTACATTACTCAAGATTAAAGATAAGGAGAGAATCTTAAAAGCAGCAAGAGAAAAGGAGACAGTTACCTACAAAGGAGTTCCCATAAGGCTATCAACTGATTTCTCAAAAGAAATCTTGCAGGCAAGAAGGGGCTGGAGAGAAGTATTCCAAGTCATGAAAGGCAAGGACCTACATCCAAGAATACTCTATCCAGCAAAGCTTTCATTTAGAATGGAAGGGCAGATCAAGTGCTTCCCAGATAAGGTCAGGTTAAAGGAGTTCATCATCACCAAGCCCTTATATGAAATATTAAAGGGACTTTTCTAAGAAAAAGATCAAAACTATGAACAGTAAAATGACAGCAAATTCACAACTATCAACAACTGAACCTAAAATAAAACAAACTAAGCAAACAACTAGAACACGAAGAAAGTCACAGGAATGGAGATCATGTGGAGGGTTATCAGCGGGGAGGGGGAGGGAGGAGAACGGGGAAAAAGGTACAGAGAATAAGAAGCGTAAGTGGTAGGTATAAAATAGAGGGAGGTTAAAAATAATATGGGAAATGGAGAAGCCGAAGAACTTACATGTACAACCCATGGACATGAACTAAATGGGGGAATACTGGTGGGAGGCGAGGTGCAGGGTGGAGGGGAGTAGAGGGGAGAAAAAATGGGACAATTCTAATAGCATAATCAATAGATAATCAGGTCAAGAGGTAATTGAATACGGTTATCAAAGCAGTAAGAACAGAAAGAAGGCTTAAGCTATTTAGGGGAAAGTAATGTGGGAAATTAGACTCTCCAGTTTATTATATTGGTACTTCTAAATAAAAGATATACCTTGAGCCTTGGCCAGTGTGGCTCGGTTGGAGCATTGGCCCATACACCAGAAGCTTGAGGGTTTCATTCCCAGTGGTGACATAGCTGGGTTGTGGCAGTCCCTGGTGGGGGCACATATGGGAGGCAACTAATCAGTGTTTCTCTCTTACATTGATGTTCCTCTCTCTCTCCCTCTCTCTCTTTCTCTCTCTCTTTCTCTCTCTCCTTCTCCCTCTCTTTCTCCCTCTTTCTGTCTCCCTCCCCACCGCTCTCTCAAGTCAATAAACATGTTTCGTTTTGCTTTTTTAAAGACCTTGACTGGTGTGGCTCAGCGGATTGAGCACTGGCCTGCAAACCGAAGGGTCGCCGGTTCAATTCCCAGTCAGGGCACAGGCCTGAGTTGCGGGCCAAGTCCCCAGTTGGGGGTGTGCGAGAGGCAACCACACATTGATATTTCTCTCCTTCTCTTTCTTCCTCCCTTCCCCTTTCTGAAAATAAATAAATAAAACATTTACAAATAAATAAATAAAAAGATATATCTTGAACGAGACTCATAAAACAATGGCTTGTACATTTTGAATACAGATGGGTCCCTGAGTTATGATGTCTCAACTTATGATTGTTCAGCCTTATGATGGTGCAAATGTGATACTCAGTTAGAAACAACTTTGGTTTTTGAATTTTGATCTTTTCCCGGGCTCTAGTGATAAGTGGTACAGTACTCTGTAAGGCAGAGCAGTGGCAGTGAGCTGATTTTGCCCAACTGTAGGCTCATGTAAGTGTTCTGATCACGTTCAAGGTAAGCCGGGGTAAGCTGTGATGTTCGGTAGGTTAGGTGTATTACAGCATTTGTGATTTACAGTATTTTCAACTTACAATGGGTCTATCAGACATAACCCCACTGTAAGTTATGGAACATCTGTATTTCTAACCTTTTACATCAAAGGTTGCAAACTCAGGTAACTATAGAGGCCACATGTAAATGAGGTCTAGGGTGTACTGAAGTGTGCATGCCCCATGTATGGGGGACAGCTGGTTGTTTTCTTCTAGAATGAGGGCTTTGGATTGCCAGATCTGATTGTTGATGAAAAGCCAAAAATTGAGAGTTTCATAGGATGTCTTCTGTTGGAAGGAATTCATTTACGTGCACACACATGCACGCACCCAGTGGGGAGCTAGTAAGACATAGCGAATGAGCTGCATTGGCCCATGGGCTGCCAATTTTCAGCCCTTGTGCTGTAGTATTAACGTAAGTACGCAAGTTCTCCCTCAAAATGTGCTTACCATGAAAAATGAAAGACTAACAGCGTTTTTTTTTCTCCTTAGGATGGTGCGTCCAAGGCTAACCATTTATGTTTGTCAGGAATCCTTGCAGCTGAGGGAGCAGCAGCAGCAGCAGCAGCAGCAGCAGCAGAAGCACGAGGATGGAGACTCAAATGGTACTTTCTTCGGTAGGTCATGCTGGACAGGCCAGGACAGACGCGAAGAAAGGGGAAGAGGTGACTAACAAGCATGTATGCTAGGAACTTACCAACGGCAGATTTAGAATTTGCTAGAAGTAGTGGTAATAGCTAACATTTATTGAGTTCCTCATATATGCCAAGAACTATTCTCAGCACTTTTTTACATGTTTTAATTTTTATGACTAGTGTCTCCTCTTTGTAGTAGATTTTATTGTTATCCCCAGCATTTAGGTGAGGAAAATGAGGCTTAGGGATGTTAAGTAACTTACCCCAGGTCACACACTAGCAAGCGGTTGAGTCGGGATTTGAACTCAGGGTTTGACCCTTGAGTCCTTCAGAAAAGTGGGCGTTTCTCTTGATCATACTACCTTTAAGAGCAGATAAACTTTGTGCTGCCTGCCGTTGTTCTCCCCTCTTGCAGTGTACCATGCCATCTACCTAGAAGAACTGACAGCTGTTGAACTGACAGAAAAAATTGCTCAGCTCTTCAGCATTTCCCCGTGCCAGATCAGCCAGATCTACAAGCAGGGGCCAACAGGAATCCACGTGCTCATCAGTGACGAGGTATTTTCAGTGCTGCCGAATCGCCAGATGACAGTTGCTTTGTCACGGCATGCAACAGGAACAAGAGCAGTTCTGTTGAGGCAGAGTGCTTTGTTTTCTCGACCAGAGGTTCTCAAACATTTCTACTTGCTTACTGACTAAAATAATTTTTTAAAAAATGTGTATCCCCTTGCACATTTTTTTTTAAGATTTTACTTATTTTTATTTTTTTTTAGAGAGAGGTACGGTTGCCTCTCATGTGGCCCTCACGGGGACCTGGCTCACAACCCAGGCATGTTCCCTGACTGGGAATTAAACTGGGACCTCTTGGTTCCTAGCCCGCGCTCAATCCACTGAGCTACACCAGCCAGGGCCCCTTGCACATTTTTAGGGACTTAAATTTTTTTCTCTTAAGTTCAAAATAAGTGGCAAAAGATGTTCCTTCTAAGCATATTGTATGACATTTAAAAATGAAAGGGTTGCGGTGGCCGGTATGGCTAAGTTGCTTGGAGCATGGTCCTGTGACTGAGGAGTTGCAGGTTCGATTCCCAGTCCGGATACATACCTAGGCACCATAATTATACAGTTGATTAAATTGATGTCAATGTATATCATATGTGTTGATGAGTAATAATTAAACATTAAGAAAAAATTTATTAGAAGTGCATCTATTAATAGATGGATGGGATTGTTTGATTCCCTACTCCCTGTCCTGCACATAATTAATTCATCTATGAACGACTATTGCCTGTTGAATGAAATAAGAGTTGAGCATCAATTCCATCTGGTTATTTTCCTCAAGATACAAGTGCTATGGAACCTGATTGAAATTTTTTGACTGACAGGAGTGAATTTTGCTCTGACATCATTGCTGGATCCTTTTTTTTGGAACTTTTCAGTTATGAGCCAAAAATTACATAATGATGTTGTCACAAATTATTTTGAATAATCTGTCATTTGACAATTTGTGATTAGGTCACGTCAATTCTGGTGAAAGGAAGAAATTGGTAACCATGTGACCCCCACAAAGAATTTGCTACCTAGTCATTAGAGTTTACACTTGCAGTTAAACTGGAGCATTCTGGGAGCGTATTGGAGGCAGCCAATCTGACCAATGTCTCTCTGTCTCTCTGGAGACTTTCATACCCCAGGGCAGTGCATTTTAGGGTTCCAGGAGGATAAAATTCATGCCTTTATTTTACAGCTGGGAAAAGGGAGTTTGAGAAGGGAAAGTGGGAAAGGAAAACTGAGAAGAATCTCAGGCAGTTTTAGGAGAAGCTAGATATGGAAGTTGGGGAACTAGAAGTCAGTTCTCCCATATGGGCCTCTCAGTGTCTGTGTTCCCCTTGGAAAGTCTTGGGGTTAACCCCGGAAAATGCATACTTCAATTTTAAGACAATGGTTTTAGAATACTTAGTTTTTAAAAAAAGATTTTATTTATTTATTTTTAGAGAGAGGGTGGAGGGGAAGGAGAGAGAGAGAGAGAGAAACATCTATTGGTGCCTCCTGTACGTGCCCTAACTGGGGACTGAACTCGTAACCCAGGCATGTGCCTTGACCAGGAATCAAACCAGCTATGGTACCTTTTGCTTTGCAGGACAATGCCCAACCAACTGAGCCACACCAATCAAGGCTAGACTACTTAGTTTTTATTTATTTATTTTTAAACAGCGGGGGAGAGAGGGAGAGAAACATCAATGTGTGGTTGCCTCTCACATGCCCCCCCACTGGGGACCTGGCCTGCAACCCAGGCATGTGCCCTGACTTGGAATTGAACTGGTGACCTTTTGGTTCACAGGCTGGCACTCAATCCACTGAGCCACACCAGCCAGGGCTAGACTACTTAGCTTTTAGAACTTAAAAACAAAACAAAGCAAAGGATTATTTTTCACTTAAATCTATGTAAGAAAAAGCCACATAAGCATAGTAAATACAACAAACCAAAGTTTTTAATAATCAGCAAATTTTTTTGCTTTTTTTTTTTTTTTTTTAGATGATACAGAACTTTCAGGAAGAAGCCTGTTTTATTCTGGACACAATGAAAGGTAATAAAATAGTAAGGCAAACATCATTTTCTAAGGAGTTTAAGAGCTTTTTTAGTACTTCTTTGAGTGAAGGTATGAACCACCATATTTGAAGTAGAGAAAGTAACATTGTTAGAGTTTGTTCCTTTGTATAAATTGACTTCTTGTCATTATCAGAATAGACAAAGTATAACTAATGACTCTCTGCCATTGTCTTTCACCTTCCATGGACAAATGAGGAAATTGAGGCATGTTGTTTTTATAATGCATATTTATTATAAGTATTCCGTGATAATTAATAAGTATACTGCTCTTTGCCCTGCTATTTTTTTCCCTTTCTCAAAAGAACCTTACTGTAGTTTTTTTTCTCCTGTGTTTTAAAGGTGACTAAAGATTATCCTCTTTCTTTCTGTTTTACAGCAGAAACCAATGATAGCTATCATATTATACTGAAGTAGGTGTGGGGCATTCCGTCCTCAGTGGCTGCTGCTCACCTCTGGGAAACTCCCCCGTTGAAGGGGTTGCAGATGGAGATTTGAAGGTCTGCGGGAACCTGGCCCATCTAGCTGTGTTGCGAGGAGTGCAGGCCACGGAGGCAGAACCCCAGTCATCTGTGGGTCCGGGCTCTGTGGCACACAGATTACCACCCAACATGCCTTTCTGCAGCTGTTTCTTAGTTACAATTTCTGGACCCTGATATTGAATATCAACATTGATGTGGAAACTCCACATCATTTGGGGTGTATGTAGAGCATAACGATGATGAGAATTGTGTGATGTTTAATGGAAAAATGTTAAATTTTGTGATATGGAGCTGTGTAATTTTTTTCTAATATAAAAAAGTGAACATCTATATTCATAAGACTAGATCCTCAATTTCTTTTGCATCAGACATGTACTGGCTTTTTACCATAGTCAGCCCCTGAAAACCTCATCAAAGAGAAATACCGAGATAGACTAGAATTTTTCCTTTGGTTCCCCTGTAATACTGTGACTAAGAGTAATTTTAGCTAACATTTATGGAGCATTTATTTGTGCCAGACAGTGTGATAAATTCTTTTAATGGATTATCTTGTTTAAATCTTCTTAGTAATCCTATGTGAAGTAGGTGATAATGATCCTTCAGTGAAGATGAGGAAGTGGAGACAGGTCGTGGCTAAGCAGCTTGCTGAGCAGCGGGCAGCCACCAGGTGGTGACAGGAAATCCAAACCAAGGCAGTCTGGGTCTTACTGGTCGCCACCCACTGCTGCCACCTTTGCAGTCCTGTGCTTGGCATCATTTCTCACTGTGGCTCTTCTGGTGAATAGGACAGAACATTGGGTGAGGACCAAGTATTTAACCACTGAAAGGGACAAACCATACCTAAATGATGATGAACAAATTAAAACGTACAGAAAATAAAAACGTAGGTGCTTTGTAAGCATCATTACGCAGTTATCAGGTCATAGCATTTGAGGTGGTGAAAACTAGGGATTTTCTGTAACTTCCCAAATTCACTGTTCTTGGATGACCTTCTCAAACTATTTATTAATGAGATAGACTAATCCCTCCTTTCTCTTTCCCCTCTCTGCATTTTCTCTTGGTGTAGGAAGTTCTTTTATTTGTTTAGTGTTCTTTTATTTAAGCTTTACCAAAAATTCTTTCTGATCCCATTCACATTCTTACCATACATTTTTGTTATTCCTTAAAGAATGATTGTGTGTGTTTACATGTGTAAGAATATGAGTCTTTCCTTTCACATATAACATTTTATCTAGAAATCCCTTTACATATTATGTTGAAGTGAAAATGATAACGTTCAAAGATTATGTATTGAATTTGGGTCTGTGTGTGTGTTTTTAAAGCATTTGATAAAGTTTAAATGTTTTTATACAGAGGTTTTTGTTCATTAAAATCAACCTGCAACATGGTCTGATTTCTTTTGGTTGGAAACAAGTTGAAAACTTTGGAAAATTAAGTCAACTAACTTGTTTAGAACTGACCTGGGCAACTTGACATCTTAGGCCAAAACAGTTTTTTAGTGAATGACTACCACATGTCTCATCTCCGTTTTAGGGGCACTTTCTAGTTACACCGCGTTCCTAGGACCGGTTCTCAGCTTCAAGGAAGCCGGCTCTCTCGGAAGGCTCCTGTCATGTCTGTTCCTTCTGTTCTGTCTGAATAAGGTTAGGCTGGGGGGTTGGACTGGATGACTTTTAAGGTCCCTTCTAATCTGAATCTGTGACTCTTGTTGACTGCAAATGATGCGTTCAATTCTATGAATGTATTTACTATAAATTCACACTTACTATTTTTACTTGGCATTAGGGGTTTTTTAAAAGTAATCTTCAAATTTATAGAAATAAATTTATACAAGTTTGTAGTCACAGATCCTTACATTAATCAGAAAATCTCTTAGGCTTTTTTAGGTTCAAAAATACTTACAGTGCCAATACTATATAATTGGTAGGAATTGGTATAGTGATAAAACATTGTGCTTCTTCACCTTCCTTTAAAAATTTTATCTGTTCACTATCCTTCCAATTTAATGAAAATTTAAAACTTGATTTTCATCATGAAAGTCATGCACAAAGTGATAAATTCAAACAATAAAGAAGGCTGTAACTTACTACTTACCTCCTAGTTTCACTCTATAGAGGTCAACATTGAAAAAAATTACCTCCCCCCATGTCTGTCTGTCTGTCTCTTACACACAAACACACACACAAATACTCAGGTGGGCTCATGTTTTACTAATCTGCAATTTGGTTTTTGAATTTATATAACCTAGCTTGAAAATATTTTTCTATTAGACTTCATAGTACTACATCATTCTTTTAAAAAAATGGCCATACCCTGTGGATGCCTTTTAGGTTAGGTCCATTTGAATATGCATCTTCATAATATTTTTTGCAGGTATTTCTAAGATATTCCAAGAAGGAACATTTGCTGACTTTTACCTTTTAAACAGTGACAGTTGATATTTAAAATAGATAGTTTAGCCCTGGCTGTTGTGGCTGAGTGGATTGAGTGCCAGCCTGCAAACCAAAGGGTCACCGGTTCAATTCGCAGTCAGGGCACATGCCTGCGTTATGGGCCAGGTTCCCAGTGCGTGAGAGTAACCACACATTGGTGTTTCTGTACCTCTCTCCTTCCCTTCCTCTCTCTCTAAACATAAATAAATAAAACCTCAAAAAAAATGGATAGGTTAATATTTCTGTTGGAGGGCATAGTGTATGAGAAGGAGAATGTTTAGGTTTTAGGCTCCCCTAAGAGTAGAGTAGTGTCCTATTTGACTTAGCATTTTCTCTTCTGTTCCCTTGAAGGTAATAGGTTCATCTAGAAGAATCTGCCGTAAAAAGACTCGACAGTTAGGAGTTACTGAGAAATAAAAAGGTGGAGTCATTGCAGGACTCTAAGGATTGAGTACGAGTCACTATATCAAATGTGTCCAGGAAATAATATGAAGATTGTTTTCCAGTATTATGGCACAAGAACAATGTTTGCCCACATAAATGATTTCTTTAGAAGTCATTTTAAGGGAGGAGAAGTGGGAGTGCTCATGCTGTCTGGAAAGAGATTGCAGTGCAATGAACACAAGACCACTGGAGTCTGGAAGCCCAGAGAAAGTGAGGTTTGCGTGAGGGGCATTCGTTCCTGGGAGTCAGGAGCCGTGAGATGCTGGGCGTGTTGTGAGGTGCGATCATGGTCTCACCACTGTGAGCTGGGGGAGCCCGGAGAGGCATGGCAAGTGAAGAAAGTGTGACATAATGGAACTAGCCATTTCTAATTCATGCCTAAGGAAGGAGTGTTCTGAAAACCCTTGGTGTCCCCAAATATTCTGAGAGCCTTTGTAGAGGGTTGCTGCAGAGATGTGGGCTGCCTTGCAGACTACTGTGAAGGATTGAACAGAGCTTCTGCATTCAGTTTTGAAAGTGATGCAAATTTAGGTGCAAATATTTGAAGTCAGGATTGAGCTCCCTCCTTCACTGTAGGTTTCTTCTCTGGCCACTACTTAACAGTTCCATATAGCTTGGGACTACAGAGTTAAAGTAGAGCCATTTTATCATTTTTCCCAATCATTAGTTTCCTTGGCCACGGATGGTTCCTCTGGCGGGGGTGTCCAACCCGTGGCCCGAGTGGCTATGGACGTGGCCCAATACAAAATCCTAAATTTACTTAAAACATGAGATTATTTTTGTGATTTCGTGTCGCCCAAAACAACTCTTCTCCTTCCAGTGTGGCCCAGAGATGCCAAAAGTTTGGACACCTTTGGTCTGTTTGCCTCCGCTGATCTGTTACGAGAACTCCCCAACCTCAACAGAAAAGGCACAAATGTCCCACCTAGCTGCATAGTTTATACAGAGTGGGGCAAAAGTACGTATACAGTTGTGCGTACTCGAAACAGAGTTCATTTTTGTATTATTAGTTATTAATTATTGTATTATTTTCCATATGAACAACTGTACGCCTGCCGTTGCCCCACCCTGTAACCATTTCATGTAGAGTAGTCCTACATCATTCTTCTCCTTCCTCTAAAAATGCTGTATTTTCTTAGGTGTGGGCTAAGGCTTTTCTACTGGAATATTTATTTTTAGTTTATGATTAAATTTTTGTTTTATTATTTGAACTCCAAGACTTAAATGAGGAAGAACTTACTACCCCTGCAAAATAGAACAAGCTGAAAAAGATGGCCTTTATGAAATGAGATTAATGCCATCAGTACTTTTTGTTTTCTGTATTGTTAATACATAATTTTTCCTTTTTTTTTTAATCTCTTTTGATGACCTCGTATTTTACCTTTGGCTTTAAACTTCCATCTGTTTCTACTTCCTCCTTTTTCTTTCTTCAACTTTCCTACTCACTTCCAGGTCTCTTCTGTGTTGTTCCTTATGAGTATAGACCTGTTCAACACGTTACCTTGGAGACTGCAACTAAGTCTAACATTTGCCTTCTCCAATTCAGAGATTTAAAAGGTTACACCTGAATTAAAATTTTCAATTGGATTAATGTCAATTATAAGGGAAGTTGCTATTTAAAAAATATAGTGTATTAATTAATGTATTATTATTCTATTTTGTACTGCATGGGGTCTTTTGGAGCATGAGTAATAACCCATTTACCTATTAGGTTAATCTATGTTTTTATATATTTGCATAAGATGAGGTGCACAGTCCTTATTTTATACTTTAAAAAAAAAATCCTCACCTGAGCTATAGCCAGTGAGGTTTATCCAAGATGCAATCATTGCTAATTGAAAAACCCTCATCCAAGGATAACTTTATTGATTTTTAAGATTTTATTTATTTGTTTTTAGAGAGAGGGAGAGAAACATTGATCGGTTGCCTCTCACGGTTGACAGGCTACAGCCCAGGCATGTGCCCTGACTGGGAATGGAACTGGCGACCTTTCGCTCTGTAGGACAGCGCTCTAACCAGCTGAGCCACACTGGGCAGGGTAGTTCAGGTAGTATTTTGACTGATCTAGAGTTTATTGCCAAATTGGATTCTGCTATCTTAAAGAAGAGCTTTGCTTTGGCTGTCATCTAGTTTGGTATCATTAACCAACAAAGCCTGGGCACTGAGAAGGATGGCACCCGGATAAATCTCCATGACTGCTCAAACTCTGGATGTGTGGGCCTATGAAACCTTTTTTAGCCTACCCACATGACTTTTAGGCTGTTTTTTGTTACTCACCCCACTGATTCACAGAGTGGTCTGGGGACTTCTCTTCCTTTTTGTCGTCTGTGTCCAGGGAAAACAGAATCATGAACATTAACATAGCACTGACTGTGTTATAAACATTTTATACTTTATTAACTATTTAATCTTCACAAAACCCTGTAAGATTCATACTGTTGTCCCCATTTTCTAGATGCATAAGCTATGGCACAGGGAAGTGACATACCTTGTTAAGGGTCACACTACTAGTGAGCGGAGGAAGTGGGGTTTGTTTTCAGGCCCTCTGGCCCCAGGATCGAGTGCATGTTATATCACACCTAAATTTCGGGGGTAGGGAGATGACCAGTACCCAGTACCCTAAGGACTGCTTTTTGTGATCCGCTGCTGTTTCATTTTGCAGTACTGTATCTTAGCCTCTTAGAATCTCTAATGTCACCTAGGGGGGAGGAATGGAATTTGTGGCATTTTTTCCAAGCCACCCAACCTCTAGATCTGGCTCCATAGTTCTTGGCTGCAGTGGAAAGTTAGGCTTTGGAACCAGCCTAACCTGAGTTTAAGTCCTGCCATCCATCAATTCAATATCCAGTAAATATCTACTGTGCTCCTAAATGTCACATACCAGGCTTTGTACAGGGTACTGACCATACAGTAAACAAAACAATTCCTTTCTCTCATGGAATTTAGTCAAGCGAGGGAAGACTGGAAAACATAAATATATGTCAGGTGGCAAATGCTCAAAAATGCAAGGCAGGAGGATAGAGACTAAGGGGAAGCACCATTTCATTTATTTGTTTATTTATAATCCTCACCTGATGATACATTTATTGGTTTTTAGAGAGAGGGGAAGGGGGAGAGAGAAACGTCGATGTCATCCATAGGTTGCTTCCCCTAAGCGCCCCCACGGGGCGGGGGGGCGGGGGGGGGGCGGGTTGCAGTCACAAGGTAGGTATGTGCCCTGACAGGGAATCAAACCTGCAACCTTTCAGTGTGCAGGACGACGCTCTAACAAACTGAGCCACCTGGCCAGGGCAGGAGAAGCACTATTTTAGAAATATGATTAGAGAGGGTCTTTGATAAAGGGGCATTTGAGCAAATATTCAGGGAGGGCGTATGTGGCCAGCTGGTGAAATAGTGTTCCAGGCAAAAGGCCCTGAGATGAGAAAGCATGATTGTCCTGTTGAAGGAACTGCAAGGAGGCCAGCGTTCCAGCAGAGTAAGGGGAAGGAAAAGTAGAGGGAAACAAGAGGACATAGGACTGGGGGTGGTCGGGGGAGCGGTGGTGCCTGTCTCTTGTAGGGCCTTTTACGTCAAGGAAGAGACAGGAACTATTCTGAATGAATGGGAAACCACGTCAGGGTGTCCTTGACAAATAACATAACTTCTGAGTCTTCGTTTATACCATCTTAAAAGTGGGTTGCAAAGTTGTGAAGATCAATGATCATGTAAAAATAATTTTTAAAGAAAACAATCAATCCATCAATACATATGGAGATAACTCAATATATTGCTTGTATTTTCTCCATACCTTGGGCAGGTTGCAGCACGTCATGCCGCTTAAGACTGATATCCCATGAGCGAGCTAAGGTGGCATGGGAGTGTGGTCTGGTCGAAAGGAAAAGGGTAGTTTTAGAGGAGAATTCGTTTAGTCATTGAAGCTCTGTAACTGAGTGTCTGCCCTCTTCAAAAGGCTGCAGCGGCTCCGACCTCGCTTTCCCAGGGTCCGCTGCAGCACAGACACCGCCTCCTGAGCCTGCGAGCTCGGAGAGTTTGGGCTCTGCGCTGTTCCCCGCCTCCAACTCCCAGCATGCCGCGGAGCGTGGGGCCTGGACGTAGACTCCATTTCCCAGCCTGCCCCGGGACTTGGTCAAGACGTGCCGGCGCCTATAAGAGCCAGGGCTCTGCGGCCACAGCCTATTGTTAGCCCGAGCCGGAGCCGGAGCCGGGGCGGTTCTGGGCGGCTGCTGCCGAGGGCGCCCGAGTTGCTAGAGCCGTCCGCCCTCCGCCGCCTGCCGGCCGACTTGCCCACCCACCCTCCTTCCCTGTCCTGCCGCCCTGGGAACTCCCCGACCATCGCTGCAGTCCCGGGACTCGCGCTATCCTCCTTCCTTACCAGCGGGCTAGGGCGGCGGCGGCGGCAGCAGCGGGGGTGGCAGAGACCATCACGGGAGGAGGCAACTGCGGCGGGGCCGGTAATGGGCCTGGGGGTGCGGGGCGGAGGGTGCCGCCTTGTCCTTTCTGGGGATCGGCCTTCGGGCGGTGGTGGAGGAGTGGTTACCCCAGAGCCGTACGGATGGAGGGGTCAGAAATGCTGGCGGCTCGGACGGGAGCGGTCGGGGGCGGGGAGCTAAGGCGCCGTTGGGAAGGGGAAGAGTAGGGAGAGGCGTGGGAGCGAGCGGCACAGAGATCCCGGGCCCGGACTGCGGGGTCTGCTTGAGGGAGACCGATGGACGGCTTGGAAGCCGGCATGATTGCAGATGAGGGTTAAGTTCGGGATGGAGTGGAGAAGATGTAGGATGGAGGGAAGTGCAGGAAGGGGAGGGGGGAATAGAGGAAAATGTGGGAGGAGTGGTTCGGAATTTGTGAGTAGCAGGCAGGAAGGGATGGGAAGACTGGGTAGGGGCTGCAGAAGATAAGAATGAGCGGGAAGGTTAACAGGAATTAGAAAGAAATGGGCCCGGAGCTGAAGGATTCAGCGAGGGTTCCATTAAGGGGAACTGGTGACTTGACATGTCCTTTCAGCTCAGATTCCTGATGTGTCTCCCATTTTTCTGGCGTTGTGTGGGAAAACGAAAGCATCACTTGCCCTGGTTGCTAGCTTGATCCTTTTCACAGGCCCAAACACGCAGCTGACTGCCATTCATCCCTTTTAGTGCTATGGTCTTGATTCATCGTTTGAAGGGGGGTTAGAGTGACATTGTGTCACACAAACCGTTCTTCAGTATGAAATGTTAGAAGTTATCCCCAAGAGACACAGTGTCCCCTTGTCCTACAGTTTTCAGTTCAAGGTAAATCCATAGTTAATTAACATTTTCCTTTTCTGCCCTGACTTTCCGTCTTGCAAATCTCCAAAGCCAGGAGGATGCTAGTGTGTGCCAGAGTTATAAATGACTGGATATCCTTGAGAGTAAATGGTCCCTCCAGCATCATGTTCCAGTTCTTCCGCAAAGATCTTGCTTGTGTCCTCCTTATGATGAGGCTTTAGGCACAGGAAGCGAAATTCTAACCTTGTGTTAGTGAACTGGTGAACACCAGGAGTGTTGGAGGGGGACTTCCTAGACATACCTAGTTTAAAGGATGTTTTCACTTGAGTGCTTTAAAAGTTCATGATCCTGGTAATCACCAGGACACAGAACCACGAAAGTCATAGTATTTAAGAATTAACTACAAATACTGTAAAAGGAGAAATAGGACTCGTCATCTTATTCAGGTTGATCATAACACTTAGAAAGCTTTCCTTCCTCTGACTTAGCTACAAATGGTAGCCCTGGTGATGTTAATAGAGATTTTGGTCCCTTGACCCTTAGCAGAAGGTTGGGTTCCAGTTGAATGGGGGGGCTTTCTCCTGTGAGATGTATACTTTGTCTTATTTTGCATTCATTTAGGAGAGAGGCTCTTATTACCTAAACTTTGCAAGTATCTTTTGCATCCACAAAATTGGGCAGGGCCTCATTCTGGTTTTGGGGGGGTTATTAAAGGAATCGTCATATGCCTGAAAAGGCTTAGATCTCATACTAAAATACACATATGCGTAGATCTATTTTGTTTGGTGCTAGCCTAATACCCTCTATATACTGTGAATACCTTTGGGAAATGTTCAGCTAGAAACATTTGAGAAAAGACCGGAAAGCATGTAGCCAGAAAGTGTCAGTTGACCTTTCGTTTCACTGGCATTTAAAAGCTTTTATAGAGGTTTGCATTATTTTCTCAAAAGCATTTGTTGTTTGAGTTGCTCATTTTGACAGTTAACTGTCAGTTACGGCCTGCGTTGCCAGTCTCACCTCGATTATTTCTGTATGGGGTCAAGTGCTGGAAGTGTAACTTGTAAGTGTTTCTCAAACACATGCATTGATCCTCTGCCAGGTGAGAGGTGGGAATGACTGGTTTCTGATTGTGGTTTGAAAGGAAATTGATTTGATAAATTGGGAAATGTGGAACCTAGTCTAGTTGTTGCTGTTGCAAAGCAAGATCTCCACAGGCCACTGTGGAAGTGGATGGGAGGTTTGTTCTTGGTGCCCAGTGAATGCTTTTATCTGACAAGTCAAATTCACACCAGAGTTGGACAAGGAGAGCTGGACTGAAATTTAAACTTATATTGGTTGTCACGACAGAATCGGTGGATTTTTTTTTTTTTTTTAATAATGGAGTTAATGTCAGAGAATGTGATGCTAACAGATCCTGCCTAGGGTGACGAGGGAGCTAAGTCAGTATACACGTCATTTACACATATAGCATTAGGTCATTCTCAGGCATTTTAAAGAAAATATTTTTCTCCTACGTTTCACATCTGTTTATCTTTTCTTCCTGATCTACTTCCTATCATTGCCCAGAAACCACTATTCCAGAAGTGGAAGGGGGGAAGACAGATAAACAGGCAAAGGGGGGAATGGGACAAACAGCCAACAATTCTTGCTGCACCAGAGTGCACAAAAATTAACCTAACAGAAGTGATAACCGTGAGGGCAACTGGGTGAAGACAGTGGAGAATTTTGATAATAAAGATGATTTTGGACCAAAGCCAATGTCATATAGGGCTTAAAGAGAAATACTCAGAGGTAGTCCACACTGCCAGAAGCAAAGGGATACCCGGGAAAGAACCAGAAGTGCATATTTGCTTCCAGTCATAAATCCCTGAGTAACTCCAGGCTGAAGAAAAGACCACTGTCCTAGCAGCAACGCCCCCTGGATCTCAGTTAAAACTGAAGATGGACTTGCACCCTTTCTGAGGAAGCAGAATTTGGAGCTCAGTTTGAGTTTTCCTGTGGTTGATAAGGTTTTTAAGTTGGGAAGAAGAATTAAATTCAGTGGTCAACATTATTCTCTTTTTTTTTTTAATCCCACCCATATGAGTACTCAATTGCAAAGGTTCCTCCCCCCTCACATAATAGAATGGAATGAGAAATTTGTTAATAGCTATCTTTAAACGCAGCAGTATTCTTAACCCATAAAAAGACCTCGGCTCTCTCCATTCTTAACCATGTCCTAGGAATGTGACCTCTGATGGCAAGATCAGTAACCCGAAACACAGAATTGAAAACTAATATAATAATGTATGTCAACTGTAATTGAAAAATATTTTTAATGATTCAAAAAATAAAAAATGATACTTTGGACTCATTTTTCAATTTAATTACGATTCTTTCAAGTACTTGATTACTTTTTTTCCCTCCCTGGCCACATTTATTTTAGGAATGCACTTGTCTGAGACCTATATAACTGAGGTTTCTTAGAGCTATCTTGTGACTTGAAGAGTCAGGATTTTGATGAGGTCTAGATAGATCGATAGATTGGAAGTGTCATTCCTAAAGTACTTATTAGATGGGGTTCACTCTGCGGAGCTCGTCCAAGAGCGGGCAAGTTGTGTCTGAAAGACAGAGCCCAGAAAGCCAGCTCTGTAGCAGGCGTCTGTTGACACCACAGTGTATTCTGGGTAGCTGCTGCTCCGCAGTGGTGCAGCCCTGTCTTTCTGGGCAGGGCCGTTATTCCTGCTGCATAATTAGCAACGAGTGAGATCACAGTCTGGGGAGATTCTGGCATTTCTGAGGCAAAGCGGGGAGGCCTCGTACCTCACACGTGCCTCTGGCTCTGACAGCATTTCTGTCGAGCAGATTCACCTGCTTGGGAACTGAAGTCCAAAGACAGAGGAGAGATTTGTATCCAGACTCCTTGGTTGTGTGACGGCTTGTTGAAGACACTGCTTGCCACATAGATGTAACCAGAATAAATTGTCACTTCTTTTGCTATTGTTTTCCCCTTACTGGTTCCTTTGCAGAGGGCAAAGGTGGTAAAGCTAAGTTTTCCTTGCGTGGAGGGAGATGATAGACCAGCAGAGCCCTCTTTTATGGAGCAGTATGAGATTGGGAAAGATTCTGGGTTTTGAAGCCAGCGCAGATTCTAATCTTCAGTCCATTCTTTAGAACCAAATTTGACCTTTTTAGGAGCCTGGAGAGACACTTTATACTTGTGAAGATCTGGGTAAAACGTTTCCCTGGCTGCCGCTGTACTTTGAAATTGAGAGCCTAGAGCAGTATTTCCCAAAGTGTGTTCCAAGGGTCATTTGCCCCTAAAATACTCTGGAAAACAAAGGGTTCCCTAACCAGGTGTGTGAAACACTGTGTTCGGTTTTCTCCCTCTTCCCCATGCTCATTAGCATATTAAAAGCCTCTAAGAGGTCCTCCCAAAAGCAGTTTTCTAAACTATTTTAACATGGCAGTCCTATTTCTAGGTAAAAGCTATTAATACCCATTGAATAAGTTTATTCCATATGTACACTTTGGGAAATGCCAGGCTATATCTTCCGTAGGAAAAATAATTGGATGTAGCCTAGGTTTGGGCACAGCCTAATTCTGCTGTTGATCCCCAGTCGCTCCTGTTATGCCCCAGCTAATGAAGCCTAGAGCCCAGCTGGCTCGGAACCAAGCAAGGGCCTTCACTCCACTGGGAAAGGCGCTGCGGTTACTCATCTCATTACTCCGAGAGTGACGGAGACTGGCGGAGCTGAGGGGAAACAAAAGTAGGAGAATGTTGGCCGGAATCAGGAGAAAAATGACCTAATCTGGAGAGCCCAGACATCAGTGCTAGCTCAGGTGCTTTCTGTCTTCAGTCGGAGAGCTTGATTTATAGACTCGGGAGGGGTCTGTCTTAGGACAGGAATGCTGATTCCTCTTTTCCCCTGGGCAGAATCCTAATGCATCTGGCTAGCTGGTGGTGAGCGGGGGCTTTGGGGCCAACGCGGTGGGCTCCCCAAGGAAACCCCTTTGAAACCAATGGATGCATTCACGGGCTCGGGTCTCAAGAGGAAGTTTGATGATGTGGATGTGGGCTCATCAGTGTCCAACTCAGATGATGAGATCTCCAGCAGTGACAGCGCTGACAGCTGCGACAGCCTCAATCCTCCTACAACGGCCAGCTTCACACGTGAGTGAGCCGCACCCCCCCTCGGCCCGCGTGCACCCAGTCCCGAAGCCTCAGAGGTCGCGGCAGCTCTTGAGGCAGCTGCTGCTAACCAGCTTGGGGACTTTCCCTTAGTCATAATCTTCCCATTCTTAGCTCAGGCTTGCTCTTTGGAGGACCTCATTGCTCTATTATTGTAGACTTAAGTCTATTTATTCTAGCTGGTTTTACTTGTGCTTGGTTTGTGGGTCCCCAGAATGGGCTGAATTAAATTGAAGGAGGAGAGGAATGCAGGATTCCACCCTTCCCCACCAAAGTCCCATAGAGTTCCATGATACTGTAGCTCTAGCAGGACATAAATCCTTACTGCCTGCACATCTAGGGCAAATCCAGGTTTCTTCATCCTTATGGCCCAATTAGCTTCTTGGAAAGAACTTTCCATACTATAGATCAGGGGTTGCCTGTGGGCCAAATCTGGCTCAGTGCCTACTTTTGTAAATAAAGTTTTATTGGAACACAGCCACACCCATTGTCTGTGATTGCTTTCATGATACAACGGCTGAGTTGAGTAGTTAAAACAGAGCCCTGATGACCTGCAAAACCTAGCCCTGGCTGGTGTGGCTCAGTGGATTACCGAAAGGTCGCTGGTTCAATTTCCTCCCTTCCTCTCTCTCTAAAAATAAATAAAATTTAAGAAAAACCCTAAAACACCTACTAGCTTGTTACAGAAGTTTGCCGTCTCATTATACAGTGTTGTCTAATAGAATTTTCTGTTATGAAAGGCGTGTTCTGTACTGCATTGCCCACTATGGTAGCCATTAGCCGTGGGTAGTGTTGAGCACCTGAATTGAGAATTAGTGTAACTGAGGAGCTGAGTTGTAGGTGTTACTTTTAACTTAAATCGACATATGTGGCTAGTAGCTGCTGCATTGGACAGTAAAGCTATATAGGTTGCTTTATCCTGAGGAGATTACCTAGAAATCCTCTTCCCAGCTGATGTCTAAAAATAGATTTTGCGGTCTGTTCGGGTGCAGTCATTCTGGAGGCAGTGCTGTCGACTAGCTGATGCCCAAGGTCCCTTCCAGCTGCACATTTATGACTTGAAAACCAGAAATGTCTCTGGGTACAGGGAGCACCTTTGGAGGAGAGTTGAGAGCCTAGATGGATGAGAAAGAATAAGGTCCCCAAACAGGCCGTCTCTGGGTCAATAAAAGCGCTCTGTGCTCCCTTCGCAGCCACCTCCATCCTGAAGCGACAGAAGCAGCTGCGGAGGAAGAATGTGCGCTTTGACCAGGTGACTGTGTACTACTTTGCCCGGCGCCAGGGTTTCACCAGCGTGCCCAGCCAGGGCGGTAGCTCTCTGGGCATGGCTCAGCGTCATAATTCTGTGCGCAGCTACACGCTCTGTGAGTTTGCTCAGGAGCAGGAGGTGAACCATCGGGAGATTCTTCGCGAGCACCTGAAGGAGGAGAAGCTCCATGCCAAGAAGATGAAGGTGCCTAAGGGGTCTGGGGTCTGGTACTTCCCTTGTGCCAAAATAAAGTGGGAAACCATCTAGGTCTATTGATTTTTTTTTTTTTCTTCTTTTTTGACTGTTGCCCTTGGTGTCCAGATCTTTCTAGAGAAGAGGCTCAGATTTGGAATTAAATCTCAGTCTGAGATACCCTTCTTTTGTATCTAGTGGGGAGTCTACCAGAGGTAGCAAAATGACTTCTCTGGAATCCCCTATCCTTGCCCCCTCAGTGTTTTTTAAAGGTTTAAAATGTGAATACTCGAAGGCATTCAAGTTTGCCCCGCAGAACCTGAGGAAGGACAGGGTTTTGGTTCCTTGTCAGTTGATTTTCTGTTGCCCGCACACACGGGACAGGTTTGGATGTTTTCATTGTCTGAAAGGATCCTGCTGTTTCTGTAACCCCCATCATCTCTAGGTGATAGTCTTTAGGTATAAACAACAGCATTACCAAACGGTGATTTCGATTATATATTCTGCGCCTGCCGCTGGTGCGGCACCGGCTCCTCAAGTGCGGGAGGAGAGCGGGCCTGGAAGAGGCCCATCTCAGATGGCGCTATATAGCTACCCTTTGCTCTCAGCGCTGCTTGGCACTCTACAGCCGTAGTTTCCACCAGTCTGCAAAAATTTCCCCACAATTTCTAGTTCCCAGTTGGGAGAACACTGCTTTAGGCCTGGCCAAGTTTCTAGTGGGCCCATATTAAAACGGTGGCTGCGTTATTTCCAGGGTTGTGGGTGAAATCCTACCGGGACATGCCGAGTGTCAGAGGGTTGGAGGACTGGTGGAGAGGACGCTGACCTCCTCCCTTTCTCCCTTTGGGAGCGCTGTGTCTGCTTCCCTCAGCCCGCTCTTAAAGCCGTACACCTGTTCTTCTAACTGGGACGCCATTCAGGCTTCCCTTTCCTCTGTCTGAGGAATTCCATCACTGACCCCATCCCCTTCCTGCTTGCCGGAGCGACAGCTGGGCACATGTACACTGTTCTCGTCATCCGCAATGAAGGCTTCCCTCTCCCGGAGGAGAATCCCTCTCCTGAATCTGGTCGATGAATGACCTGTGAAAACCGGGGTTGTCATGTTCTGTGGCCTCCCTTGTAGGAGGTCCAGAGACAAAGCCAAGGCTTAACGGACAGACCCTGCTTACAGCAGGTTGGCACGCAGCAGCTGTGCTGGCATCTGAGAGAACTGTCCACGTCAAACGGAAACCCTTTGCCCTCCCCAAGTCCAGTTTACTCTTTTCTTAGAACTTTTTCTATCTTTAGCACTCTCTAGGGGAGGCAGTTGCTCTCCAAAATATATATTCTGGCCCTGGCCGGGTAGCTCAGTTGACTAGAGCATTGTCCTGATATGCCAAGGTTGCAGGTTCATTCCCCAGTCAGGGCTCATACAAGAAACAACCAATGAACGCATAAATGAGTGGAACGGCAAATTGATGTTTCTCTCAAAAATCAGTAAAAATTTTAAAAAATTAAAAAATATATTCTGTATCACCTATATGCCATTTATTTTCCTTTCATGCTACCACAAAAATAAATAAATAAATAAGCTGATGGTACTCTGCAGTTTTAGTTGCCAATAATTTTTCTGATTTTTTTTAAAGATTTTATTTATTTATTTTTAGAGAGAGGGAAAGGAGGGAGAAAGAGAGGGAGAGAAACATCAATGCGTGCTTGCTTCTCACGCATCCCCCACTAGGGACCTGGCCTGCAACCCAGGCATGTGTCCTGACTGGAAATCAAACCGGCAATGCTTTGGTTCACAGGCCTGCGCTCAATCCACTGAGCTACACCAGCCAGGGCTAATTTTTCTAATATGTTTTTACCTTTTTTTTTTTTTTTTTTGCCTTTTATCCACATGGAATTCATTAGTATGAATAGTATGAATTGGAGATGTAACCTTTTTTTCCCCAAAGAATATTCAGTTGTCCTGATACAGTTAAATTATTAGAAGACTGACAAATGATATGAAAGTCATCTCTATCATGACATATTAAATTCTTGTATCTACATGGGTTTCTTTCTGTTGATCTCTAATCTCTTTGAGAGGATAGCAAGAGCGAGGGTGATTGGGGAGGAATCCAACCCAGGTGAAACAGACAAGAGCAACCCTAAGGTCTGTGGCAAGGCCCCTGTGGTTGGTACAGAAATAATAGACTGCTCTGGCTGGCGTGGTTCAGAGGATTGAGCACCGGCCTGCAAATCAAAGGGTCACCGGTTCGAATTCCCAGTCAGGGCACATGCCTAGGTTGCAGGCCAGGTCCCCAATAAGGGGTGCATGAGAGGCAACTGCACATAGATGTTTCTCTCCTTCTTTTTCTCCCTTCCTTCCCCTCTCTAAAATAAATAAATACAATCTTTAAAAGAAAAGACAAATAATAGACTAAGGGATCCTCAGAAGGACCACTTTCTCTCCTCATTTTTCTACCAGCTCCCTGCAAACGAACGGAACAGGTGTGTGGCCTATTACCCAGCTCTCTTGCGTCACATCTCTCCCAGGACTTGTTCCTCTACCAGCACTGCTCTGTGGCTGTCTGACCAAATAAGCCAAACCCTCCAGTAGCTTGGCTTTCTTCCTGCTAGCAGCTTCCAGAGCCCTGGGGATTGTAAGGCCTCCTTTTCTTTACTTGAATTTTCTAGTGAGTTTTCAAAAACCATTCCACTATGGATCGTCTCCAGCGTGTCCTTCCACTAGGATTCCCTTTTCCTGGCTGGCTGCCCTCCTAGACCAGAGAACCCAGACCTGCCTGCAGGTAGTACAGTCAGCACCACACGTGCCACCCTACCTCACATACAGCTTTTCTTGGGAACCACATGAAAACAGATTAGAAAGGAGAAAGAATATGCATACATTTTTTCTAGGCCGTGGGCTGGAAGCAAGGGCTTGATAGCCATAAATAATTTGCTCATTTTTCTCGTGCCAATGAAATGAAGCCCTTTTGCATACGAGTTGTTCGTTGTTCGCCGTGCGGGGAGGCAGCCTCGCGCTGCCCTTCAGCGTACCCGTCTCTCCAGAATGTGGCTTTGCGTCCTCTGGGCTGCAAATTGAAGGGTGTAAGGCTTCCCGTTCTCCTGCTCTAGACTGATCCTCTTGCCCTACACTGTCCAGTGTGGTAGCCACACGTGGCTATTTACACTGAACTAAAATCAAAATTTTAAATTCAGTTTCTCGGTTGCACTAGCTACACGTACAGTGCTCAGGAGCTGCATGCTAGTGGCTACCGCGTTAGACCGCACGGGCATTTCATGTTGCAGAAGGTTCATTTGGACTGTGCTGCTCTGAACCACGCTGCGCTGTGAGGAAGCTCCCGCTGATAAGGCCCTGGAGGCTAACCTTTCCTTCCTGTCTCTTGGCAGCTGACCAAGAATGGGACAGTGGAGTCAGTGGAGGCCGATGGCCTGACACTGGATGATGTTTCCGATGAAGATATTGATGTGGAAAACGTGGAGGTCGATGATTACTTCTTCCTGCAGCCTCTGCCCACCAAACGGCGACGGGCCCTGTTGAGGGCTTCTGGCGTCCACCGCATTGATGCTGAAGAGAAGCAAGAACTTCGAGCCATCCGCCTGTCCCGGGAAGAGTGTGGTTGTGACTGTCGACTGTACTGTGACCCAGAAGCGTGTGCTTGTAGCCAAGCTGGGATTAAATGCCAGGTCAGTCCGAGTCGGCCTGGGCGGTGTATCCGCACGAGAGTCAGGGGTGTGGCGCGGGTGCCAGTGAGCCTAGGAGGCCGCCCGTCGAAGGGTGGATTTCCCGGGACCGAAGTCTCCCCAGTTCCGCAGCCCTCCTCCCCCAACCAAGGAAACCAGCGTGACAGCACTCCAGCAGTGGAGACACCTGTTACCTGGTCTGTGTTTTATACCATACCTCGGGGGGATGAGCAGCAGCTGTCAGCAAGCGGAGGAATGGGGGTTAGTGCGTGAACCCTTAGTAGCTGTTCCCGAGATAACAACTGGTTTGTTGAGATAAAAGGAAGCAGAGAAGTGAGGTAAGCCTTTAGATTTTATCTTGCAGACACTTATTCATAGTGCCTTTATTTCAGTTTTATAAAAATCAAAATAGTTCTTGGGTCCTGTCATTCAGGATCACACCTGGCCTGGCAGAGCTTAAACTCGTAGTGTCCCGAAAGGTAGAACGCATCAGCCTCCAGCTAGCCCTCTGACGGCCCGTGTGGAAGACACATTTCAGCTGAAAACAGCAGTACCATCCCGAAGAGGGAAACGTATCTGGAATTTGTATACTGAGGATATGGATGCTGAGTCCTTACAGTTGAACTTCTCCTGCCCAACCTTTTCCTTATTTTGGGGTGGGTATCATGGATCTAAACAAATACTGCTTTTCAGACTGAAGTTCCACATTGAACTGTTGCCCACAGACCCGAGGGCAGTGCTGGTGCTTAGACCATCCCTGAGAAACGAAACGGAGAGTTCTTTACATTGACGACACAGGAAGACATTGTGTATTTGAACATACCAGCTTGCTCGTGTTTTAAATGTTCTTTTTGCTACTTTTTTTTCCCTCTTGGTGGACTCAAAAGGAGAAAAGGGCCCTGGCTGGTGTAGCTCAGTGGATTGAGCATGGGCCTGCGAACCAAGGGGTTGCCAGTTCGATTCCCAGTCAGGGCACATGCCTGGGTTGCGGGCCAGGTCCCCAGTGAGGGGGAGGCAGCCACACATGGATGTTTCTCTCCCTCTCTTTCTTCTTCCCAGCCCCAGTCTTGAAAAATAAATAAATAAAATCTTAAAAAAGAAAAAGAAAAAGAAACAACCAGTGAATGCATAAATGAGTGGAACAACAAATTGATTTTTCTCTAAAATCAGTAAAAATTTTCAAAAAATATGTTCTGTATCACCTATATGCCATCTAATATTTATTTTCCTTTTGGGCTGCCACCAAAAAAAGAAGAAAGAAAAAAGCTGGTGGTACTCTTCAGCTTTAGTTGCCAATAATTTCTAATATTTTTATTACTTTTTTTTTGCCTTTTATCCACATGAAATTCATGGCAGCCTGCAAACGATTCCATTCCCAGTCAGGGCACATGCCTGGGTTGTGGGCCAGGTCCCCAGGATGGGGCGCACGACAGGCAACCACACACTGATGTTTCTCCTCCTCTTTCTCCCTCCCTTCCCCTCTCTAAAAATAAATAAAATCTTTAAAAAAAAGGGGGGGGGCGGGGGTAGAAAGCATCTCTTTTCCAGATATCCCTGGTGAGAAAGTTATCTTGGTTACTGCCTCAGACCCAGGCTGATCGACCATCACGGGGAAATGCAGCAGGTAGTTTACCCAGAATGCATTTCTCTGGACCAGCTAGGAGCCCTGCCCCCTTTCCCATGCCTGTCATTGCAGGAGACGAGGCTCAGGCCCCAGGCTTCGGCTTCCCAGCCTGGGTAAACCCAGTAACTTCTGAAGGAGTATCTGAGGCACATAAATTTCTTCTGCTTTGAGAACTGTTGGCGTTTAGAGAGGTATCTCTGGACTTTTGAACTTGGAAAGGCCCTTTGATATGACTTTTGTCTGCTTTTTGTTGAGAAGAGGAAACAAAGCCCTAGAGAGAGAAACGAAGCTGCACTGGAATTAAAACACAAGCGGCTTGGTAACTACTGTCTAGTGCTGTCTCAGCTCACGCCGCATGTTGCTTTGAGCTGGTCGTCTCTTAGAAAGAGACCACAAACCCCAGCTGCTTGGTTTTGCCAGCTAACATCTCCTGTCACCTTTGTTAAATCTGTTGGTCTCTTGTTGCCTCAACCTCCTTCTGCCCTCCTCAGGTGGATCGCATGTCCTTTCCGTGTGGCTGCTCCCGGGATGGCTGTGGGAACATGGCTGGGCGCATTGAGTTTAACCCGATCCGGGTCCGGACTCATTACCTCCACACCATCATGAAACTGGAGCTGGAGAGCAAGCGGCAGGTGAGCCGCCCGCCCGCCCCAGGTGAGGAGCCCTCGCCCACCGCCAGCGGCAGCCCGACCGGGGCGCAGGGGTCCGAGACGCAGGACTTCCAGGAGTTCATCGCTGAGAACGAGACGGCAGTGATGCACCTGCAGAGTGCGGAGGAGCTGGAGCGGCTCAAGGCAGAGGAAGACTCCAGCGGCTCTAGTGCCAGCCTGGACTCCAGCATAGAGAGCCTGGGCGTGTGCATCCTGGAGGAGCCCCTGGCCGTCTCCGAAGAGCTGTGCCCAGGCCTGACAGCCCCCATTCTCATCCAGGCTCAGCTAACCCCAGGCTCCTCGGTCCTGTGTTTTGCCGAGAACTCGGACCACCCAGCTGCTTCAGCCGTGACCAACCCATCGTATTTGAACAGTGGGCCCCTGGTCTATTATCAGGTGGAGCAGAGGCCAGTCCTGGGGGTGAAAGGAGAGCCTAGTACAGGAGAAGGCCCACCCTCGTTCCCCAAGGAGAAGGATCTCAGTGTCTTCTCTCTCCCTGTTACCTCACTGGTGGCTTGTAGCCCCACAGACCCAGCTGCCCTCTGTAAACCAGAGGTCGGGAAAACACCCACTCTAGAAGCGCTAGTGCCCGAAGATTGTAACCCTGAGGAGCCGCAGAACGAAGACTTCCGCCCCTCGTGGTCCCCCTCGAACCTCCCCTTCAGCACAGACAGTGGAGAAAGCTGTGTGGTGGAGAAGACCTCACAGCAGGGCGGGGACCGGCCCCCTGAGGATCCTTCTCTGGAACTTCCTCTGGCAGTGTGACATGCAGATGGAGATTCTGCCTCTTACCCTTCTCTATTTATTCCCTTATTTGATCTAACACCGTTTCAGAACAAACTGTAGAAGCAGCTGCTGCTCCTATGTTATTTTATTGGGGTCTTTGGGGAATGGGTGGGAAAGGATTGTTTGTACAAGTATTTTTAAAAGGGTTAACAGAACCAAGGAGACCAGCCCTGGCTTGGTCTGGGGATAGTCTTGGGGCAGAGGAGGCTGCACAGTGCCCAGTACTGAGCTTTCTGGGCCATTGGAACAAAGAACTAGGATCTCGCAGGAGAATCTAGGTAACTCAAGCAGCTATTCTTTATGTAGGGGTCAGAATAAATAATTTGAACAGCATGGCAAAGCCCCTTCTCTCCTGAGCTCCAGGGGGAGTGCAAGCTCATTTTTCTCGGTGGCTACTCCGATGTCCCATTTTGGTGTGTTGTAACAACAGTTGGAAATGTTACCTGGAGAGGAGGGGATAGGAGGGTCTCTGCCTCTGTACAAAAACCTCTAGGATTTATAAAAATTCAACCTGCCCTCCCCGGCCCCCCATTTGGTAAATAAGTTAATGTTTGACATGTTTGGTGTTCTCTGACTTGTTCCCCACACTGGGAATTCCTGGTTTGTAACTTGAATTGTTTCTTTCTCATGTTCTTAGGTACTCGAGTTTAACTCCTCTGTTCGTCTCCCCCTCCCCCACCCACCCCGGCCTGCCTTGAACAGCTCGGTTGGCGGGGGCGTGGCATAAAGAGCCCGAGTCTCCCCCAGCTCTAGGCTGGGCCCACACGTCCAGTGGGAGTGTGGATGGAGCGTTGAGTGTATCCAAAGGAGGCAGCAGGAGCAGGCTGCTGTCCAGAAAGATGTCGCCTTCTTTGTGCCATACTTGCTTTCACCCAGGCACCACCCGCCACCCTCCTTGGGAGATTTGAGCTTTAAAGGAATATAGGATGTGGCCATCTAAGGTCACCAACTAGTTTGGGGTTTGCTTTTTTTTCCTTTTTCTGTATCTACCCTGGTGGTCCTTCTTGGATACACAGAGTTGGATACTTACACCATTCCAGTTCACCCCCAAGAACTGCAAGTATTTATTAACCCCTCCATCTTGATATATAAAAATTGGAAGCCAGCCCTGGCTGGTGTAGCTCAGTGGATTGAGCGCGGGCTGGGAGCCAGGCAGTCCCGGTTCAATTCCCAGTCAGGGCACATGCCTGGGTTGCGGGCCGGGTCCCCGTGAGGGCCACGTGAGAGGCAACCATACATTGCTGTTTCTCTCCCTCTCTTTCTCCCTCCCTTCCCCTCTCTCTAAAAATAAAAAAATAAATCTTAAAAAAAAAAAAATTGGAAGCCAAAAAAAAAAAAAAATTGGAAGCCAAATCCTTAAATGCTACATACAACTTCCACGTTCCAAAGAATTCAAGTTCTGCTGACCACCTCTGAGGTCTAGAGTAGGACTCACACCCAGTTTGTACCTCTGCCTGGGACGCGGCTCTTGCCCCTCTCAGGTCCAGCTTTCGGTCCGGGGTGCACGCCACTGAACTCATTAGCAAGGTCATCTTTGCTTTAAGATGGAGATAGTAGGGAGCGAGACACTCCTCCAGCATCCCTTACAACAGGCTTTGCTGGTTATGGTGCTTTAACCAGGGTAGAACAGACTGGAAAACCTTCCTCGGTGGGGGAGACAACTGTTCCTGCTTCTCTTGCTCATACAGCCTTTTCTCGTGGGACACTGAGACCCCAGGTCTGGGAGCAGCCCTCATGTATGGCACAGAAGCACGTCACCTGTAAAGTCGCGGAACTGAGCCCGACAGGCCTTGTACTTGACACGCAGACACCTTTCAGCCCACCTGCCTCCCCCATTCCTGGCGGGGAGGGTTCTTAGTTAAGTACAACGGCCCTAACACTCCCCATCCTCTGGCCTCGCAAGACAGAGTTGAGTCTTACGCACCTGAGATCTAGAAGCTACTCCAAACCGATCTGCAGCCCTCCCCGCCCCGCACCTTCAACTGGTCCCCTCAAATACAAGACTGAAGCTTGATTGGGAATTGGACTCCGTGGAGAAGAATCTTTCTGAAAGTTTGTGTTGAAAGGGGAGGGTGAGGCTGTAAACATTCCCTCCTTAGGAAGATTCCCTAATCTAGGAAGTGCTCAGAGACGCATTAGCCTTTGGGATCAAAGCAAGAATTTGATCTGATTATTAAACTCATTGCCAACCCCCACGATGATGATTCTTCTGAAGAAACTAGTTTTCTTCATCTAAACCCTTTGTTAACGCGACAATTCTGACTCACACTGATCCCACGCTTTTAAATGCCAAGTGTTAACACTGAGCGTTAACTATGCGGTCAAGCAAAGGGCCTTTTCTGCAGCCCGGTCCATCTCATTTCTGGTGCTACCTGAGGTGGACACAATTAGAGCTCCTGGTTGCTAGAAAACCTAGGCCTCTGGTCACAAACAGACAGCCATCCCGCTCAGTCCAGGCCTAGACAAAAGAAATGACTTACTGCAATGCATTATTTTCCGATCTCCTCACATACTATATACAGGTTGTATTTTCAATGTGAATCCAAAGCTTGTCTGGTTCTCTGAAAAAAACTTTTTTTTTTTTTTTGCCTTTTAGGTCCTTTACATTGTGATAATGCTGTATTTAAAGAGAATATTTAAATGTAATATTAAAGAAATATTCAAAAGAATGGTGTGTTACTCTTTATCTTGGCAGGCCACAATCCAGTTCCTTGTTAGAAAAAGGATACTTCTCCAGCGTTGTATATAAAACTAATTAGGTCAGTTAGGGAGTAATGTTGACAATAGAAGAGTTTTATGGTGGAAAATAGAACGTTCTCTGTGGAGCACCAAGAGCGTCACTTGCATCATATGCCCTCAGCCCCTCATCAGCTGAAGAGGCTCTGCTGCTGCCCAGCTGGAGCTTTGCCCTGTCTGCAGTCCCTACTCTTGGGGCTCATTTTCAATTTCGTTTTATTTATATACATATGAGTTTTTCTATTCCTAGTTACCATTTAAAATCCAGCAACAGAATCAACTTCAAATCAGTTCCTCTGTAACTGCCATCCCATCAGAAAGTCCTATTCCCACCAGTTACCTCCCCATTAGTTAGGTTATGGCAGTCTTGTAAAGGAGCCTTAGCAACATGAGTAGAGCATGCATAAGTAACTTCCAGCAATTGATTTCAGTCTTTACTTGGGTTTCAAAACAGTGCTTCATGCATCCACAATAAGTTACTACAGGTCACTGATGTACATACAGAGACAAAGCTAACCCCGACTTAACTATCTTGATGCAGACCTCTCCTGGCCTCCTGGGCTGGACAGTAACTAGTACGGGACGGTTTCATCCACAGCCCAGAGAAGGCAGCCACTGCAGGTGACTGTGGGGAGGCTGTGGCACACAGGAGGTAGCAAAGAGTTTAAGACCCACAGGGGTTGTAGCACAGCCCGGAAGTTAAGACAAGGGTGTGAAGGCTGTAAACCCCGGGGAAGGGGTCACGAAGCACTTGTATTTCCTTTCATCTTTTCTGTTCAAATGTTCCCATAAGTTATTCACTAAAACATGAAGGAAAAAAGTTACAGTGGTAAAAGGATTTGAGAAGGAAAGAGGGGTTAGTTACCCCGATGAAGGGGCCAAAAATTTCCTATTTTTGGTCACCTCAGGGTTAAGAGGAGCATCAGAGAACATGCATGTAACCGCTCCCGTGTAAGCGGCGCGATCCCCTCACCAGCCAGAAACCGGCTTCAGTAGAAACACCGCTCGCCCTGAGGCCGACGCGCCAGACGAGGACCCCCACCCGGGCCGAAGCTTACTTCCTAGGATACGAACTAAGGGTGTCACAGTAAAAGCCCAGTACAGCGGCTGCCTCCATTTCCAGCTAATTCCAAGGAAGTTGGGAATGACACCTCACACGTGCCACCTCTGGAAGAGGGTTTGTTCCGGTTCCAGCTCCCATGTGGGTACCGCACTGAAGCCCGTGGCACCTGCTCCTCTGCCTCCCACACACCCAGCAGTGCACAGGGACTGTGCTGACAAGTGCTGTTTGGTCCCACGCTGCAGTCCTGTGACGGCAGGACAATGACATCCACTCCGTGTTCGCTCAGTGCCTCGTCCCAGTGTAGTTGATGGAAAACAGGACCACGTTGTGCAGCAAAAGGGACAGCTCGGCTTCTGAAAACACCATCAGTGTTAATGGTTTGGCCAGGGAACAGCTTGCCTTCTAACTACCTTGGTTTACAGACGGGAAGCCAGAGTCAGGCAGCCAAGTGCAGGAGGCGTGACGTTAACACGCTCTGGTTCTCCAGCCCCCCTGCTTCGCTCCAGGCCCTGCACGTACGCTCTCCTTTCCTTCCGCGGACTCCTGTCTACTCATCCTCGTTTCTTTCTTTCTTTTTTTTTTTTTAGAGGGAAAGGGAGGGAGAGAAACATTGATTGGTTGCCTCTTGCAAATCCCCAACTGGGGATCTGGCCTATAACCCAGGCATGTGCCCTGATTAGGAATCGAACCAGCAACCTTTCAGTTCGCAGGCCAGCACTCAATCCACTGAGCCACACCAGCCAGGGCTCATCCTCATTTCTTGACTCTCCCGTGACAGCAGCAGAAAATTCAGAGAGAGCAATGGTACTAAACACCACTGTCACCCTTGGGATGCTTCTGGTAGAAGTTAGTGCTCTGGGGATGTTTCTCAGCTGGAATGGGGTTAGCAGGCCTGGTGACTCACAGGCTGAGGAAACATCAAGGCCCAGCCAAGGCTCCGAACAGGAGACCCGCCAGCCTAGTGCTCCCCCTTAGATACTTACTGTGCAGTCAGCTGAGCGGTTTTGTTTTGAATCTAGCTACCTTCAGACTGAGACAATTCTGCTCTCCCTTCCCACCCGGACATTTGGCAATGTCTAAAGACATTCCGGGTTGTCAGAACTGGGACAGGGGTGGGGTACTACTGGCATGTAGTGGGCAGAGGCCAGGGATATTGCTAAACACCCCATAACGCACAGGACAGCCTTCACAACAGAGCATCAGTAGTGCTGAGGTGGAGAAACCGCTTCAGACAGGCGTGCACTCGCGCCTGCGCTCCCACCGTCCCCACTATGCACCTGCTTAGCCCCTGTAGGCTAATGCGCTTGTGCCTTCCAATTAGACATATATGTGAAAGAAGGGTCTCACCGTACTCAATAATTAAATCCAAAATAGCCCTGGTCAGTATGGCTCAGCAGATTGAGCACCAGCCTGCGAACCAAAGGGTCACCAGTTCGATTCCCAGTCAGGGCACATGCTTGGGTTGCAGGCCAAGTCCTCAGTGGGGGCCACGTGAGAGGCAACCACACATTGATGTTTCTCTCCCTCTCTTCCTCCCTCCCTTCCCCTCTGTTTAAAAATAGATAAATAAAATCTTTAAAATAAAAAATACAAAATAATCTTAGAATAAAATTAAAAAGTGACTTAGGTTTTAGTTATGCCAAAGAGATCTGTCTCACCTTTCAGGCTGCAGGAAATCTGCAGCCATTCTGCCAGCCAAGTCCGACACCTCTCTTCCGCAATCAGGGCAGAATTCAAGCCACGAAGGTAACAAGCCTGCAACGCTCAAGAGAGAAACGGTCCTTAATAATCGCACAGCGAGTATGCCAAGGAAGTGCAACCCCACAAACAACCCGAAACCGCCTTGAAATCAGTTAAACCTCATCCCAAGAAACCTTTCTCCACGGCAGTTTGAACTGAGACGACAAGCAAAGAGCCCTGGAGAAGCTAAAATGGTAGATCTAAGGTATAATGCCCTTGATTTCTGAAGGACCAGAAGAAACATAAACCAAAATTATTGTGGGCAATTCCTTCCCAGTACTTATGTTCACTGAGGGGAAAAAAAAAGAAGACCTAGAAATGAGGTGAGAGAAGAGAGAGCTGGAGTTTTGCTCTAATTAGCAAGACAACAAGCTCTCTCTGAGTGCCCAGCCCTGCAAACTCAAAAGTCCCCCGAGGGTGGAGGGTGGGTGCTGCAATCAAGCTCTTACCGACTTCACTTCCTGAGCCGTCAGCTGGCTAATCCCCAGCTTGGCCAAAGCCCTGTCCAGCTGGTGAATCACTGTGGTGTGAGTCTTTAAACGGCGTCGCAACAAGAGAGACGGCAGGTGAGGTGTGAGAAGCATGGCTCGACTCAAGGCTTTCTGTGACACGCAATACGGGGGAGAAAGTCAACACAGCATTCCTGCGAGCAGAGACCTGGCGCAGGTGAAGCTGTGGGAGAGAAGGTCTCGGAGTACTCACCATTTGCAAAGTATGGAGCTGGTCCATGCCCAGGGGATGCTCAGAGAAACCCTTTCTCAGAGCCAGGATATCATGCACTGCCGGATGGGTACCACGCTGAATCTTGGAAGGGGTAAGAGATAGGTAGCTGTTTCAAACTGAATCTCACAAGATTCCTAGTCTGGAACAAGGGTTAACTGGAGGAATACCTTGGTGCACAGCTCTGTCATGTGCCACCGAAGTCCTGCGTCAGAAATTCGAGGGATAATTTTTTCTAAATAACAAAGGATTTCTGGATAGGACTGCTTCCGTATAGCATGATAGATATCTAAGAAGTCAATTTGTTGCTTTGGGGTCCAGAAATGTTTGATCAGTAGTTGCCTAGGAAACAGATACCTGAAAGGAAAAGGAATCACAAAGTCACTTGCTGAAACTGGCACCTTTCAAAGCCTTTGGCAGACATGAGTACCAGGAAGAAGGGCTGGAGACACTGTTTCCCCACCACACTGCTCTTTTTTTGCAAATGCTCTCAGACCCAGGTTTAGAGATACAGTGAAGCACAACGTCGAGCCGCACTGCTGAGGGTCTGTGAAAGGAAGCAGCAGTGGAAGAGGATGCAGGCAGCAGCCAGATAAAATGACTCCTTTGAACTAACGCTAGTGAGTGTTTTGGACATAGTCGGACAGTTCCAGAGCTGGAAACTGTATGTGATGTTGACAACCTCAAACAGTAACACAGTCTTCACGTGTATTCAAAGCAGAAAGGGCAAAATTGCTTTTAATTCATTTCTCTACCTGTGTGGTGGTTTTAAAACATGGTCGCAAATTCCCGGCACTCCTCTTACTGAGAAGTGATGTCTATGTCCCTTTTTAAAATCTGGGTGACTGACTCAACCAACAGAATAGAGCAGTGGTGCGTCTTTGTGACCTCCAAGCCTGGGTTACAAGAGCCATGCAGATCCTCACTTGCTGGCGCACTCACTCTTGGAGGCCTGGAGCCACGGGAGGAGTCGCACGACCCTGAGGCCACATTAAAGAGGCCACAGCTAGGCACTATGGTTGACAGTCCCAGTCTTCCAGCCACCCCTGCGAAGGCACCAGACATAAGAGTGACCTCAAACCACCCAGACTGGTCCCTTCACCAGTTAATTATCAGTGAGGGAACTCTGTCAACACCACATGGAAGAGAAATGTCCATCACCCACCTGACCAAATTCCTGACCCAGCAAATCATAAAAATGGTGCTTGTTTTGAGCCATTAAGCTTTGAAGTTGTTTATTATACAGTTACAGATAACTAGAACATGAAGGCCATAATTTCAAAGTGTCATCTTCAGATATAAAGTAATAAAGATTTATGTGTTCAAATATGAAATGCATTTGTCTCCTGAAGAAAAACAATTTGTCCCAAACTGCTATGTCTCTCAGGGAGTGGGTTATTGCCTCTGGGGATAATGAAAAAGGTCATTATCTTATTTCACATCATATAGGGGCAGGTAAGAGACACAGAGAGTCTAGACCACCTACATGGACAGCTGTCCCAGTAACCCGGGTGTTCTGAGTGCCTTTTATGAACCTGGGGCTAATGACAAGACTGGAGCAGGAAGTTTGATAACTTCTGCTTAGCTTCTGAATGGAAAGCTCTTCTTAAAATAATTTGTGATTTTTAAAATCTATAGACCTTCAATATGCTGGGGAGACAGAAGTCTGTACTCACATTAGCAAGAAGACCAGGTAGTTGGCAAAGGGCGGAATGGAAATAATACCTAGGAAAAGACACTTGGTGACGTCTCGACGGAACTACGCAGAAATAAACACAGATGCAGTTTTAGCCCACATGCTTAACACATGGCCATCCCCACCACCCCAATGTGCCGTAAGCTTCCACTACCGCCCAGCAAAGGATCAAGGTCATTTCTGTCTACCTGTAGCTGGTCGGTTCCTTGAGGACAGAAGCCCTGATTTATTTACTTTTGTAGTATCTTTGTATCCCAAATATTCTCGAGTACGAGGCCTGACATTATACCAAACCCCTCAGTGAATTCTTCCTGATCTGCAGAACGAGTCCTAGAGTCTCACTCTCGGCTTCGAAACTACTCATCAAGTCACCACCAAATACCACTTTCCTGCTGCCTTTCGGATCCTCGAAGATTCTTCTGTGTTCAGAAACAAATTAGATTTTACTGTCTATAACTTTTATTCAGAAAGTGTGCCCGACATTCTATGGAGCTCTGCTACGGAGGGCTACAACTCTGAAAGAATCCAATTTTGGCAAATAATCTGACGCTCTCCTTTAGTTCGATACTTTAATCTCATGGCAAAGGGCGAAAGCTTGGTCAGTGGTTAACAAAATAGAAAAGAAAAAACTTGAGATCTTGGTTAACTTTAATTACCTCACCATGAACTTCTGGGTACCTTCCCCTGGCCCGTACCTGTCTCAAATGCTCCATCTCCCGGTATGAGAGTTGATGAAACTTTATATTGTGCTTCCACATATTTGTCTTTATTCTTCCAGCCTTTTTAGCATCAGCCCAAGTCATCTGCAATCCTGCCTCATTAAAGCAGAGGACAGAGGGTGATGTTACCCCAGTACGAATCTTACCACAGCCTCCTACCTGGCCCACCCACAATACACACGGCTGTCCCCGCAACACAACTTGACATCAAAATTTCCTTCTACGTGATTTGAAGCTCTTGTGAGGCCACCTACATCTCTTTTCTCATTCTTTTTCCAAGAGCACATCACTTCTCTTCTAGCCAAGTGGGCCTTCTGTGATCTATTATGGAACGGTCTCTGTTTTCTGCATCATTACTCATTCCCTTTTTATAGTAAAATGTCAAAGCTCCCTAACCTCAGAAAGTCTTGTCCAATCAACTCTGTGTATTCCCCAACCAGAAATGAACTTATCTCCTTTCTAGAACACTTTTATAATTACTGTAATTCAACATATTTCGATGGTTGCATTTTTCTCTTCATTCTAGAATGCTTACATTTATCTAGAACATTAGTTTTTAAAAATGCTTTTCTACTTATGAATTAAATAATATACTGTCTAGGCTGGCTTCAAAATAATACAGAAGAAAGCATGTGTATAAATGAAATAAGATGGGAGGTCGTGAATTAATTGCCGAAGCGAGGTCAAGCACACAGAAGCTCATTATATTATTTTATCTACTTCTGCATATGTTTAAAATTTTCCATAATAAAGGCTTAAAAACAAAACAACCAAAATGCTTTCAGACCCTTTTCTATTTGATCCTAGTTACAAACTGGGAGCTGACAAAGCAGCCTTTCTTATCTCCACTTTACAATTTAGCAATTTGCAAGTCCACAAAGCTAGTAATAATTATGGTAATATTCAAAGCTGACAGCGTAGTAGTTTATTGTAATTGGTATTATGATAAAAGTATAGAGTATAATAACAGTTATGGCTATATTTATTGAGCCCTTACTATATCAGGCCATAACTACTTTACGTGTATTAATTTAATCTTCACAACCATAAGGTCACACAGGTAGGTTTCATTATTATCCCCAATATACAGATAAGAAAACCAAATGACAAAGCAATTAAGTAACTAGCCCAATCACACCGCCAGTGACAAGCAGGGATTTGAACCCAGGCACTCCAGTTCCAGAGTAGACACTATATCATCTCCTAGTAACTAGCAAAGCTCTGATTTGAACCAAAACATTCAGAAACCAAGCATGGCAGCGCTATTTCCACAGCATGCTAACTAGCATAGGTTTGTGACAAGCATTAAACCACATTTTCTTACGGGCCAAGTCAACTCAAAAATCACAGGGCAAGTCTGTGCAGCCACAGATCCCTGCTGTTGTGCATGGCAAAGAATTTCTACTATAGTTAAGTGTGTGATTAAGAAAAGTGCAAAAATACCTATATTCCCTCTGAATATTATTAGAAGTTGTTTCTCATAATACCTTTCCTTTTTTTAATTAAAAAAATTATTGATTTGAGAGAGGGAGGGAGGCAGACATCAATTTGTTGTTCCACTTATTTGTGCATTCTTTGGTTGATTCTTGTATGCACTGAGGGGAGGGGCATGTTGAACTTGCAACTTGTGTATAGGGATGATGCTCTAACCAACTCAGCTACTCCACCAGGGCTGCTTTCACAATACCTCTCTAGAAACATCCTCAAGAAGTGCTAACTTAAAAGATTTATTTCAACAATCAAGCATTTATGAAACATAAGACCCCAGCTCACTCTTCCACAACAAAACCTGCAAATTATCTCACTTACTCTAACCCCCTGATATTACCCAAGAGCTAATTTTAGTGATTTCTATTTCAGTTTTGTTTTTACCTTTCATGAAGGTTGTGTACAGGACATAGAAGCGGGGGAAATGACGATCCAAAAAACGATGGTATTTCCCACTAATCACTTTTGTTTTAGTCACCACATAAGAGATTAAGCTCTTCGCATCTGCCTTTGGAGAAAGGTGAAGCTTTGAGGACCTACAAGGAGGATCAAAGAGACTATCTGGGAATCAGTCCAAGAAGCCTCTTCACACCTGGCGTTCCTAATGTAAAACACAGGCCTCATAGAATGTACACTAAAACCGAAATACAAGGAAGACCTTGGGATCAAGAGGAGATAAGCAATCAGACCGAGAAAAACAAATGAGGCAGATGAGAGGCTAGGCAGGTAAGGATGTCGGGGAGTGGCCTGAGTCTGGAGGAAGGCAAGGCCTGAGGCCAGAGCAGCAGGATAAAGCCGAACAGGTGGGACCACGGTAAACAGCTGTAAAACCTGAGTCGGAAAAGGGAAGCCGAAAGACGAACTCACGACGCGCTAGGAAGTCTATATAGAGTTCAGAGTGTCAAGAAGCCAGGTTATTAGCGGGGCTCGCGGTGCGATTTCTGAATGGGAGAATAAAAATCCAGAGGCCAGAGAGTGGAACCCTGACAACTAAGAGACAGCATGCAAGCAAGGATGAGACACTAGAAGGGCCTGTACATCAAAAAATGCTTTTCCTTCTCCAGGTCCCTCACCGAGGGGCCCCCCAGGCCAGTCCAAAGCGAACAAGTTGCAGCCTCTGGGTGACATAAGGTGCGGGGGTGACCGCCGAACCCCACAGAGCAGCCCGAGTCCAGCACACCCTGGAGAGCGCCATCTTCTCAGCGAGGGAGGGGGGAAAAGAGGTTGTCTTCAGGGCGTGGTTCACAGGTTTGACGACGCATGCGCCTTTCGTGGGAGCTGATTGGTAACCGTAGACCCCTGGCCTCGCGCTAATCCAGCTCCTACGAAAGCCGGAGACTGAGTACGGAAGAAAGGGTCGGATTGGACGCAGCCAGTACTTCCTAGTTTAAAGGCGTCGGAAGCGGGCTATCCCAAAGGGAGCGAGTGCCGTGCCAATGGTAGGGTTTGTGATGTTGAAGACGTCCTCTGAGGGCCTAGCGACCGCTCTCAATTTCCTAGCGCCGTCCGTACCCCAGGCTTTGGGGCATTAAGGCTGTAGGTGCCAGACGTCACTTTGGCAGTGCCTGGGGCCACGGCGCCTCCTGGGGGCTGGAGGACCCGCGGCATTCTCTAGTGGTGGCGGCTTGACTGGTACGGGAACGGTCTATTTCCAGTTACGGTCAGGTGGCCGGAGGCTTGGGAACGGCCTCTGTGCATACTAAATCTGCTTTTTCCTTTTGTGGGTTTCCCAGATTAGGTTTGTGTGAAAATGTCTCTCCTTAAGCACTTCTTGCAGACCCAACATGGGTTTCAAATGTCACTTTCCTGAGAGGGTTTTTCTGACCAAAGCACACGCATTTTTTTTTCCCCCGATCACCCTGTGTATGGTAGTTATAGCACTTAGCACTTACATCGTTTATGCATTTGTTTCCTGTTTGGCAGGTTGTCTGAACTAGATTGAAGGCAAGCATCTTGTCTCGTTGACTGCTATACCCTACCCCAACACTAGGTGCCACACCTGGCACGTAGTAGGTGTGCAATAAACATTTTAAGATAAATTAATTAATAACTGAAACTGGAAAAGATTCCCAGAAGTGGCACTTAGCTGCCTCCAAGAGTTAAGTCTTCTTGAGTACATATGAATGCAGGATGGGGCAAAAGCAGCGTTACAGCTGTTTGTATGGAAAACAAATAATAATACTGCAATAATAAACTGTGGGTCACATACACACAACTGTAAACATACTTTAGTCCTGCTCTGTATATACTCCCCGTGAAGGATAATAGACCATTCCATTTGGAAGCAGAGGCTGGAGTCTGGTGCCTTAGACTTGACAATCCTGACAAGGACCCATTTGGAACCAGGAGATCTTGGTTCAAATCTCTGCACTGCCACTTCCTTTAATATGTGTGTAACCTTGGATGTGTCACTCTAGCTCTGAGTTTGTTTCCTTTATAATTGTACCTATCTTATAAGAGTTCTGTGAAGATCCAAGAAGAAAATGGTTGCGAAAGCTCCCACGGCTGTGCGAGGCTTTGCGGGTCACTGAGCTTTCTGTCAGTGTGGGCTGTGTCCGACTGTACCACTCGTGCAGTCAGAGGAAAAGTTCTGTGCGTCAGCCGCTGTCTGCAAGTGCTAAGTGGGCGGGATACAAAGTTGACTACAAAATGATCTGTGCCTTCGGGCAATTTCCAAGTCCTCTCAACTGCTATGTATCTCTCAAGAATGTTCAGTTTTATACCCTGGCTGGTGTAGCTCAGTGGGCTGAGCATGGGCCTGCGAAGCAAGGGGTCACCAGTTCAATTCCTGGTCAGGTCACATGCCTGGGTTGTGGGCTAGGTCCACAGTAGGGGGTGTGCAAGAGGCAACCACACATTGATGTTTCTCTCCCTCTCTTTCTCCTTCCCTTCCCCTCTCTCCATAAATAAATAAATAAATAAATAAAAGAATGTTCAGTTCTAAAATTCTAGAACACTTCTGGAAAAGAAAGGGGTTAAGATCAGAGTTTTGTGAAGGAAATGGAAAGGGAAGGAACTATGCCTGGGAGGACATAGTAGAGGAAAGGCATTCCATACAGTGAAACAATATGGCAGGAACACAGGAATTTATTTTTTCCTCAAATATTTATTTAGTGACCCTCCCCCCCAGTATACCCAACTAAGTCTTGTTGGTTCTGTCTTCTGTTTCTTCATTCATCCAGTTTCCTTCTCTCCTGTGCCACCGATCTAGATTACTGGAGTAGCTTCCTTACTGGTTTCCTGTCACCTGTTTTGGCTTTTCTCCGACCAGTTCTCCATAGTGTAGCCAGAGAAAGCTCTTGAAATTGCAAATCTAAGCTCGTCACTTTCCTTTATAAAACCTTTCACGTTTCCTCTGACTCCAAGGATAAAGTTCAGGCTCCTTAACCTGGCCTCCCTTCCCAGCCTCACCTCATGTCTCCTGGTTTCTCTTTCCCCTTGGCCTTCTACGCTAAGAACTACTGGCCTTTCAGTTCTCCCAAAGGCCAAGCAAGTTCATACCCCCGGGCTTTTGCACACGTTGCTCTTTGCGTGGAGTTTCTTTCTTCCTACTTGCCTTCCTTCTAGCTTGTCTTTCAGGTTCCCTCTGAAACGGTAACAGGAGGGTAGCATTATTGAGCAGGCGCTCTGTGCCTTCGTTGTCCTCAGTGTGTTAAGAACATGTATTAAGTCATTTAATCCTCGCTTCATGAGGTAGATACTGTTGTTAGCTCTACTTTATAACTGAGGAAAGTGAGGTTTAAAGTGACCTACTCAAGATCTGGCCCTGCCTTATGTGGCTCAGTGGATTGAGCACTGGCTTGAGGACTGAAAGGTCGCTGGTTCAATTCCCAGTAGGGGCACATGCCTGGGTTGTGGGGCCAGGTCCGTGGTCTGGGCACATAGGAGAGACAGCTGATTGATGTTTTTCTCTTACATCAATGTTTCTCCCTCCCTCCCCCTTCTCTAAAAATAATCTTTTTTTTAAAAAAAAGGCCTGAGCCAGCAGTTGGAACCAGACAGACTGGGCACATGAATTACTGCTGCTTGTGTATAAACAGCACTGTTACAGGAAACTCTTAAGCCCGCAGACTTAGGTTTCCCTGTAACTGGTCTTGTAGGTAGCTATATTTATCCTTCACAGCACTTAAAATAATCATGATTAACAGTGGCATCACACATTTAATGACTGTGTTCCCCATTTGATTCTAAGCTCACTGTATTTCTGGTCCCTAGTACAGTCCCTGGCACAAGAGGTGCTTATTAAGTATTTACTAATTGAATAAATATATGTTGGAGTATAAGGTAATGGTTTTCCTCTCAAAATAATTCCTTAGAAAGGAAATTGCTTTATATTTTGTGTTCTTTCATTCACTAATAAATAGTTAATTTATTCACTAATTTCACAGTTATTGACCCCCAGGCCTACTTAGGATAGTTTACATTATAAAATGTTTGAGAGACTGTTTGGACTACTAAAGTGAGGCAGTACCCTCCAGGGCCTC
>PVJI01009047.1:0-12410 GCA_004026765.1 Micronycteris hirsuta
TTTTTTTTTTAAGATTTTATTTATTTATTTTCAGAGAGAGGAGAAGGGAGGGAGAAAGAGCAATGTATGGTTGCCTCTCACATGGCCCTCATTGGGGACCTGGCCCGCAACCCAGGCATGTGCCCCGACTGGGAATCGAACCGGGACCCTCTGGTTCCCAGCCCGCGCTCAATCCACTGAGCTACACCAGCCGGGCTGATCTTTCAGTTTTGTGCGCAGTCCTGGTTGCCAGTCTTCCCCCACACCGGAATACAGCTGGGTGATCGCTCTGCTCCTCAGAAAATCGGCCAGATATCCCGCCAGTGGGCCGGAGGAAAGCGATCACGCTTCTTCCTTCTCCACCGCCATCTTTCGCCCCCCCATACTCAACCATTTCTATCCTGATTGCCAGTTTTTTGAACTCTGCATCTGATAGTTTGGCTATCTCTTCATCACTTAGATGTATTTTTTCCTGGAGCTTTGATCTTTTCTTTCATTTGGGCCATATTTTTTTTTTTGTCTCAGCACACCTGTTACATTGTAAGGGGCAGAGCCTTAGGTATTCTCCAGAGCAGGGCAACCCACGTAGTTGTGTTGTGGCACATTGTATGTGGGAGAAAGGGCTGAGAGGGAACAATGCTGCTTGCTCGGCTCTCGGTTGGCTCTCAGTCACTTCCCCTGCTACCCACAAGCAAATTGGGAATTCCTAAATGGGTGGGTTTGTGTACATTTTAGGACTCTGTGGGTCTCTCCAACAATCTCTCCTATGAGGCTGGGAGTTTTCCTGCCTCTGCAACCCCCACAGGTTTTTATAGTCAGAGGTTTTGAGGCTTTATTTCCCCGTGCTGGAACCCTGGGTTGTGTGGTGTGTCTTGTTCCGCAGTTGCTCCTCCCAGTTTATCCACACACAAATGTGGTGTCACCTGGTCTACCAGCTGCCACCTTGCCACGCATCCTCACTGCCCCGGCTGCCCATCTCTGCCCTTCTTTCTGGTCTGAATGAATGTTTCTTCTTTAACTCCTTGATTGTCGGACTTCCATACAGTTTGATTTTCTGGCAGTTCTGGTTGTTTTTTGTTTTTAAATTTGTTGTCCTTCTTTTGGCTGTCCAAGGAGGCAAAGTGTATGTACCTATGCCTCCTTCTTGGCCAGAAGTCCCCCAGATTTTAAAATTATTGTAAACTTGTCATATCCACATATAAACATTTTACCTGTTTTAATATTTTTTCAATTTAATGCATACTCATGTCTATTCTGTCTAAAAAATATATACCAAAATTATTTTTAATACTGTAAATTGCCTATCACTTGTAATTCAGTGCCATATATTTCCTGTAATTTCAAAATTGCATACCACAAATGTGTTAAGAATGTGATGTGGCTAAGTTTCTATAGAAACTTTAGCTAATATTTCCAAGAAAGTATGATACATACTATTTTTAATATATAACATTTGTAATATAACATTACAAAAGGGCATTAAATTTTTTTAATGTACAACAATTTTACTCGATTCTGAACAATTTTAGTAAACTGAAAGTTGTGAAAGTTTAGGTTCATTTCTCTTTTAAGAGGTTGGCTTTATATGAGTAATATTTACCCCAAAGTAATGTCTATGTACTTGTTTTTCTATATCTAAGAGGTAAATCAAATAGAATATGTTCATTCACCTCTTTTGAAAGACATCTGAGCTTGGGAGTTGGTGTATTTTAACATTTTAGATCTACTATCGCCTTGGTGCCACTCAAGAAGAGTTGGGGATGCATTATAGCAAGGAAAAGTGTAGGATAAGATGTGAGCACAGAGTGCCCTTAAGGGCTTCTTCTGACTCAATCTGGAATGCCTTCTTCTAACATCTGTTTTTTATTTCGTAGAAGCTGCTATTCCATTCAACTGCAAAAATACTTGCATTGACCCTAAAAACAGAATGGAGAAATAGATTTATGTAAAAAACTACTTCCCTGCTCTATGCCATTGTCATCTTGGGGACCCTCTTGTTACCACACTAATTTTTCCAATCATGAAAATTACTGATATTACAATGTATTCCAAGGGTAGGGACTGTTATGTTTGTGACCCCCCTGAGATGGTGGATGCATGACCACAGTAAAATAGGGAGGCACAGATCAACGACATAATAAGAGATACACATAGTTGGTCATATACCTCTCTCATTTTTGCAACAGCCTCCTATCCAAATGTTTCCCTCCTACCCAGCAACCACTCTACTGAATTCAAGTGTGCTTTCTGACCCATTGCTTTTTAGGTTCTTACATCTTCCTCTTTAGGGCCCTTAAACTGCTGAATTTCCTTTTTGGGTAGTAACTGGCTGTATTTACTTCTCTCTTTATTATTCATTACAACTTTTATCACTCATTTAAGTCCAACTTTAAGACTTCCATACCAATACCCAGAAACACAAAAATGTCTATTCTAACATTTCACCATTTCCCCCTCCCTTCTGTCATTCAAACACCTCCTGGATTATAACATCTTCCCTAAAATAAATGTAACTGGAAGAGAGGCACTGATCCTGTTACCAAACTCAAGGGGTTTGCTGCTTGGGGTACTCTATTCAAGAATGAGACGTGGTTGTTGGAAGGTAGTTTTATTACTTGCAGCAAATAAAGGAGCATATCCAAAGTTCTGCTGCCCCAAAAGGAGGATTACTCATTGCTTATATATACTATTTGGCCAACTACATGTTGATTTCAATTGGGTGTACTTATTGGGGAGGTAATAAGTACATCCAATTGTACTATTGTAAGTACAATACAATTGTAATTGGGTTGTATTCCTGTCAAGATCTTCCTGATACAGCTGATTGCAAAATTGTGTGCTACATTTTAACATTTAGCACGAATAGCATTTAGTAAGAATGCCCCAGACCTTGAGACCCTTGTCCTATCTAATATTTCCCCCCTGAGCTTTTTCACTCCTCATTCTTGAGGGAATAGAGACAAGGGTCATACCTCTGTAAACCCCTCCTGCTGAACATGAAGGGAGTACATCTTTGAGTTAGAGGAGTAAAATTCTGTGGCTGCCTGACTTACAAAAGCCTCAGGGTCCCCTAGGTTCTAGTGCTCCTGAGAAAAGAAGTACATAAAGAGAACACTATTCTTTTTTTTAAGATTTTATTTATTTTTAGAGAGATGGAAAGGGAGAAAGAGAGGGAGAGAAACATCGATGTGCAAGATACATCAACTGGTTATCTCTCACAAGCTCCCAACCAGGGACCTGGCCCACAACCCAGGCATGTGCCTTGACTGGGAATTGAACCAGCACCCCTTTGGTTCTCATGCCAGTGCTCTAAGCCACACCACTAAGGGCTAGAGAGCAAGAGACTATTCTAACAAGAGACATGTGCCATAAGAGTTGAGGCAGAAGCACAGGGAAAATGAAGGAGACAAAGACCCTGACACTCATGTACTCACGGTCTGGTCGGGATCTAATGAGCAAGGTGGCCCAGAGTAACAGCTTCCCTAAGGACAAGAGTGCCAGCAAGGAAGAGAAGGGGGAAGGTGCTGTCATATTTGAATCTTCTTCTCATATGATCCAGGACACCTAGTTTTGGTAAAAACTAGGAATCACTTATTGAGCTGCTAGGTCTATCCAGGACTTTGACGGACAGGTAGGAGCTGGGCAGGAAGTGACTGTGAGGAAAGGGCAAGCCCAGTGGATGAAGTACAGCAACCCCAAAGAAATACCAGATATGACACTTCTACACAATGTCCAGTCAGTGTCCTATGGTTTCTCAAACCCAAGGATGTGGCTGAGTAAAGAGCTACACCTCATAAAGCACCTAGGATTGAGGAAGGAGGACAGCTCAGGAGGAAGTCCTGACATGGCCCTCTACCTTCACTCTTTTGGGTCAGTGCACCACAGAAAATCACCTCCCATGACAGCAGGATGCACTCTCGGGGAATGCAAACTCTGTGTTGTGCATAATACAAACTCTGTGTGTTTGTACATGCACACACACATAAGAGGAGGGGAAGGCCAAACATGAGGCCACACTATTCAGGCCCACACAGCACAAGGTCCTCTATGATCAGACATCCCGTTTGACATCATCCCCTAGTTAGTCAGCTATTGAATACATAGCTGCAATTTAGATACTAAAGCCCTCAGAAAATCAGGATAAAGGGAGAAAGCACCACTCGCTCAGAACTTCTTTGTTCCCCAAACCCACATCCCAGTAGGTGCTGGGATAGCCTTGAGATGAGCAGATCCTCTGAGACCTATATAACCCACAGTTCCCATCTTTCACAGACTATGGCTCCTGTACCCGCTGTCTCCAGTTTGGAAACACTAGGAGCTCAAGACTGAAAGCAAAGACAGGAAAGAGCTGCAGGCAAAGGTTGTAGTGAAACAGGAGAAAAGTAAGGAAAGTCAGCGATGCCATGAGGGGCTGCTCACATGAGGCACCACCTGGTCTTACCTCTTCTCCCTGGGCACAGATGCCCATGCTAGTAGAGTCACTTCCTAGTGCAGTTATAGATCCTGGCTCCTCTCAGCCCTCTGACTTCTGGACTCCTAGACAAGATTGGCTGAGAAGACCTCCCCAAGGCTTGCCCCCATGTCCTAGACATCTGAGACTGTGAAGGCAGAGGACAGGCCCAAGATACCTGGCTTAACAACTTGACTCACATGGCACAATTCAGACCCAGTCTGCTAAAAAGAAGGTTCTGGGTGGGGTGGCCTCCCTGCGTCTGTCTCCCTGGCAGCTCACACTTCAGCAGCGCAATATTATGTTCCTAAACTTCCATGGCTCCTCTGCCTGTGACAAAACACTGTGCTGCTCCACCTTGCTGCTTCCCCAGCAGGGCAAGTGCCCAGCTCAGCCCATTCCACTGCCAGTCAGCAGACTCCAGAACCATAGGGGCCTGTGCCCAGGCTGAGTGGGAACCACTCCCCAAGGAGGGGTTATAGCTTAAAAGCACTTTGTCCTGACTGGATGCAGAGAGCAAGCTCTCCCACCTGGACCTGCTGCCCCACCCCCAGCCACCCCATAGCTTTGGGGGAGAGAGGGAGAACTTGTCTTATCAAACAGTCCCTCATGCCCACCTACCAACGTGTAAATATTACCAATATGCACTCTACATAGTCTTTGCTAATAACCATGGCACTTTACCCTTTTTGTTTGTAGACAGTGTACTCTGCTAGTTCAATTTACACATTTGCTTATGTTTCTATTTTTGTCATTGCTGCTTCATACATGCCCTAGTACATAAACTAGGACTTTAAAAAAGATAATTATGTTTTTATTTTCATTATAAAAATAGTATGTTTATTTTTAAATTTTAGAAAATAAGGAAAAGTAAGACAGAGACCAAAAATCACCCATATTCCCACATCTTACTATTGAGAAACTCCCAGTTTTCTTTTTATTTTTTTCCCCTGGCAAAGAATTGTTTGTTTTACATGCTGTGTGTACAATTCTCGTATACTGTTTTTTTTAGCTACATAATCATAGAAACATTTTTCCTTAAGCATAACTTTTAACACCTGCATAATATTCCATTCCAGTTGTTTACCATAGTTTATTTAACCACTACTCTCTTCATCTTATGAATAGCGCTACTCTAAACATTTTTAGGCATAAGTTGTTTCCTTAATTGAGAATTATCTCCTTAGAAATGATTCTCAGAACTGGGTCAAAGCGTCATAACACTTTTGATATCTTTTGCCTAATAGTTTTTCAAAATAGAAATTCAAGTTTATATTCCCGCTATGAATGTTTATGTCCCTTTTTATCATTCTCCCACCAGCACTGGATGTACTCATGTCATTATTAACATCTTACCTAGTTGTTTTAGTGATGTGTATATCTTTGATTACTATGAGGTTTGATTATTTCATGATTATTGATATAAAGGAGTATTGTTGACTATGATATATTTATCATCTTTTCCCCAGCCATTTTACTAAACTGCTATTAGGTCTATAAAATTTTCTCATTTGTTTTGAAATCCTTAAATATATATTGATAACTACTATGTTTCATTGAGTGTAAAACATCATTACTATTAATTATAAGATGCATAATTATTTATGTACTACCTAAAGGAGGAGACACTAACAAACTGTGAAGTCATTGATTCTAGGATGTATCTTGGTTTTTGAAAGGTTAAAATGTGAAAATGGACAGATCATAGATTTGATTAAATATCATAATTTTTAAATACTGATGATTTGATTTCTTTCCCACCAATAATCACACCTCACATCTGTTTCAGGTCTCAGGGTCTTAGCCAGAGCATTGGAGCTAGTAGATGATAGGCATTCTTGTCCTTTGCCAGTTTTTCCAGAGAGATAATTCGTCTTTAAGTATGGTGTTAATTTTTCATTAAAATGAACGCTCCTTATCATGTTAAGACAGTATTTTTCAATTCACTAATGTGTTGACCTCAGTCAAATACTGACTTTATTTCTAGATGTGCTTCTATTTAGTTAACATTTTTCTTAAATTATATCACTTTTTAATTGTAAATTTAATTTAAAAGGAAACATTTCCTCATTATAGAAGATAGAAAAAACAGAGTCACTTCCTATAAATAAAAGGTAACCATAAAAATAAATAACAAAAAACAATGTTAAAAAATTCTGTTTACTTATTGTTGCTTATTTAAGGCTCTGATGCTAACCCTTTCTTATTTAAAACATTTTAGAAAGGACATTAGTAAGTGTCAGAGAAATGTTAAAGATGTATACTGGTTCACCAAGCTGAACTCTGCTAGAAGTAATCAGAGTACAAGGAGAACTGAAATAGAATAATCTCTACAGTTAAAACTATGTCTGAGTCATGTAACATTATCCAATTTTTCTGAAACTGTTAGGAATGTGTTTCGTGTATCAAGTGCTTTTTTGGTATATGTTGAGGTTATGTTATAGCTTTTATTTTACTTAATTATTGATATATGTATCATATAAATAAAATTTCTAATGTTATGTTACCCTGTAGTCCTGGAGATAAACACATGTACACACACACACACACACATTGATTCACTATACAGTTGAATTCTTTTTTCTAATGGTTTATTTAGGATTTTTATTTTCCTATTTTATTTATAACTATATTGCCAAGATTTTAGGCATTTTTTAATGGTTGTTGGGGAAAACAGAAACCAACATACACCGATTTAAGCAAGAGCAGAAAGTCTAACTGGATGTCAGAGAGACTGAAACTAGGAGATGAGAACCTCTGATGAACCAATGCTATTCTCTTAGTCTTTCCAGGCCTGAATGGTACTTGTCTCTACTTCTTTCTTAGTCTATATTTTATACTTTTCCCAGTGTTTGTGAACTAATTTTTTCAACTTCTTTCTGCACATAAGCCAAATATAGTAACTTCAGCATCATACACACACAATGAATTTAAGTACTAAAAGAGGTCAAGAGGCATCTTTTGTTCCAATCCACATTTACATAATTATTTTTGAATGGTTAATACATGCATAGGACATATGTGTATAAATCCAGAAGATACAATATGGCATACAATGAGAAGTCATACTTCTTCCCATCTTTGTGCTCAGCTCTCTAAGTTCCTTAACTCAAAAGGCAAGAGCTGTTCAGTTTCTTCCGTTCTTTCCATAAACACACAATCATTTGTATTATTATACAGATTTTACTCAACCACACTTTTTTCACCTTTCCTAACAATATATCTTGAAGATTGTCCTGTATCAGTAAATGTAGAAGTCTCATTCTTTTTAATATCTAAAGAGCAGTTCATTTTTAGCATGCACAACAATTTAACCAAGACCCTGCTAATGGACATATAAGCTGGTTCTAGTCTTTGCTATTGCAAACAATGCTGCATTAAATACTTTCATGCATAAGTTTCTTCTGAGTAATTTATTTTTATTCTCTCTGTTGAAAGTTTTCTTTGTTTTTTAAAGATTTTATTTCTCTTTTTTAGAGAGAAGGGAAGGGAGAGAGGAAGAGAGAGAGAGAGAGAAACATCAATGTATGGTTGCTTCTCATGTGCCCCCTGCTGGGGATCTGGCTTGCAACCCAGGCCTGTGCCCTGAGTGGGAATCAAACCAGCAACCCTTTGGTTCACAGGCCAGCATTCAAACCACTGAATCCCACCAGTCACGGCAGTTTCTTTACTCAATACTTTTTTTTTTTTTAAAGAAGGGGCTCATAGGTACCATGATTTTAAAAACTATAACTATTGAAAACTTTCTACTTGGATGAGAAACAGCACATTTTCCACCCAGCTTTATCTTCTCCCTTCTTTTTTCTTTCAAGTTTTAAAATCTTACCTTCAGGTTTATAACTAAATTATAACTAATATTTAGATTTATTTCTGTACATTTAATTTCTTTTTCAAATTTTATTTTTCAATTACGGTTCACATTCAATATTATTTTGCGTTAGTTCACATATACAGCATAGTGGCTAGACAATCATATACTTTATAAAGTGATTCCCCCTGATATTTCAAGTATCCGTTCAGAGTTATTAGAATATTTTTTACTAATATTTTATACTCTCTATTCTATACTTTACATTCCCAGGGCTATTTTGTATCTACCAATGACTACTTCTTAATCCCTTCACCTTCTTTACTCAGCCCCATAACCTGCCCTTCCCTCTGGCAATCATCAATCTGTTCTCTGTACCTGTGAGTCTGTTTTTATTTTGTTTGTTCATTTATTTTCTTCTTTAGATTCCCCATATAAATGAAGTCATATGTTATTTGTCTTTCTCAGACTTATTTCATTAGAGTAATAACCTCTAGGTCCATGCATGTTGTCAGAAAGGGTAAGATCTCATTATTTTTTTTATAGCCAAGTAATATTCCTTTGTATATATGTACCACCACTTTTTATCCATTCATCTATCAATGGACACATGGGTTGCTTCCATAGTTTGGCTATTGTAAATAAAATGCTGCAATGCTGCAATAAACATAGGGGTGCATTATTCCTTTGAATTAGTGTTTGGCATTTCTTTGGATATTTACCCAGAAGTGGAATCATTGGGTTATAAGGAAGTTCCATTTCTAATTTTTTGAGGAACTGCCATCTGTGTTTTTTTAATCTTCACTTGATAATATTTTTAAAATGATTTTAGAGACAGAGAGGAAGGGGGAGAGAGAGAGAGAAAGAAACATTGCTTGGTTGCTTCCCTTCCTCACCCAAACGGGGATAAAATCCAAAACCTAGGTATGTGCCCTGACTGGAAATCGAACCCACAACTTTTAGTTACACAACCTAGATGCTGCAACCAACTGAACCACCTGGCCACAGCTGTTTCTTTTAATTTCTATATTTGCTTTCAGTTCTTGTAGAGAATTTGTTTTCTTAAATTTTAATTTTTACTTATTTTTGAGTGGCCTGAAGTAAAACCTTAAATAATTTTAAAATGAGGAATACTTAAATGAGATCTAGCATATGTCTTAAGATGTTTGTTGTCCTCATACATCAACGACAACATGGATAGATGTAGTTTGTTTGACTCACAAATTGCCACATATTGCCATAAATATTTATTGGATTTACTCCATTATCTTTTTTAGACTTCGTGCTACTGGGGAAAAAGTAGAAGACCAACCTGTGTTTTGCTACTTTCTCAGTAACATTTTCTTGTGCAGCTCATCTAGGATTATTTATGTATTTCTGAAATTCAGAAACTTCACTGGGACAATCCTACTGGTGGATCTTTTGTCATCTTTTTTTTTTTCTGGAAGAGGGTACTCAAGACTCAGGTCTTTTTTCACCTCAGGAAATATTTCTTGTAATATATTAATTTATTTTCTATGTTCCACTTATCTCATTTTTCTTCTTTTGGAACATCTGTTCTCAATACTTGGGATCTCATCTTTGTCCTCCTTATCTCTCTTCATGAGAGGAAAACCCCTCAAAACCAGAATCATCTTCTGGAGAGCAGGCCTCTTGTAGTATAGACTTCCCCTTCTACACGAGTATTCTAGGAACCCATCTGTATCAGTGTACCAGCTGGTGTTGTTGTGAGAGGCTACATTCAGATTCAGTGAATTTTTTTTGAAGATTTGTTTAACATGTTTGCCTATTTCATATGGATGATTTATGAGCATACCTACTCACACCACACTGAGTGTTCAGCAGTTTTTGACCAAAAAAATGGCACGAACCCCATACACCACCCTCCCTATTCACCTGAGCTCATCTTGAGTGACTTTTTTTTTGTTTTCCTGGATGAAAAAAGATCTCAAAGGGAAACGTTTTGCCCATGTGGAAGAGGTGAAAACAAAAACTGGCAGAGGCACTAAAATGCATCAAAAATCGATGAATTCAAAAGTGTTTTGAGGAGTGGAAAAAATGTTTCAATAGATATTGAAACATTTGGTATTGCACCAAATGGAGAGTACTTTGAAGGTGACTAAAGTTTAAACATGTAAGAATAAATTTACAATTTTTAATAAGTACATTTTAGGTGGGTCTCCCCTTGTATTTTTGTCTTTTTCTTCTACATTTTGGGAAAGCTTCTCAAACTGTCTTCTGAAACACTGATTTGATTTTTTTGCACTGAGAAGTCATCTATATCCAGCCTCCATAATGGATTTTATTTGAGTTACTGCATTTTAAAATTGTGGTTTCCTTGAAGACTTTCCTAATGTGTTTTTATCTCAATCTGTTTTTGTTTCAATTTAGCCTGTTCTCTTTTTTTAATAGCCCATTCATTATCAGAGGCATAGATTTTTTAAAAAAGATTTTATTTATTTATTTATTAGAGAGAGGGGAAGAGAAGAAGAAAGAGAGAAAAAGAAACATGAGTGTGAAAGAGAAACATCAAGCAGTTCAGCTGCTTCTTGCACACGCCCCAGTTGGGGATTGAACCCACCACCCAGGCATCTGCCCTGAACGGGAATTGAACTGGTGACCTTTCACTTTGCAGAAGGATGCCCAACTGAGCCACACCGGTCAGGGCAGGATCACAAACTTTTAAAAAATATAACTCATATGTAGTAAAATAAACAAATCTTAATATACAACTCAATGGAGTTTTACATATGTAAACACCCAGTGAACACTCCCAAATAGCTCCTCATTCCCTCTCCCCATAAACCCCTCACTAAGTTTAATCAGTATTCTAATTTCCATCATCATAGATCAGTTCTGTGTGTTTTAGAATTTCCTAGAAATTGAATCACACAATATGTACTCTTTTGTGACTGACTTCTTTGGTTTTTATAGATTTGGGGGACACTTTTTATTGTAAAACATACATAAGTTTACCATTTTAACTATTTTAAGTCTACAGTAAAGTATCATTAAGTACACTCACATTGTTGTACAACCATCACTACCATCTATCTTCAGAACTTTCTAACTTCCCAAATGGAAATTGTGTACCCATTAAACACCTACTTACCATTCCTTGCTCCATTCAGCCCCTGGAAACCACTATTCTACTTTTTTTGCCTACAAATTTGACTATTCTAGGTACCTCATATAAATGGAATCATGTAATACTTGTTCTTTTGTGTCTGGCTTATTTCACTTAGCATAATGTCTTCAAGTCATCCACTGTAGCATGTGTAGAATTTTATTCCTCTTTAAGGCTAAATAATATTTCACTGGACATATGTACCACATTTTGTTCATCTATTCATCAGTCCATGGAAATACAGATTTATATAAAACAGTCTTTCTAAAATTTCTTCCTGATCCTGTAGTAAATGAGCATTAAATGAAGAGTTGCTTTAAGTTCTTAGGAGATCATTTTCCTTGTCCTATGCTGCAGAAATTTACTCCATAGGTCCCACTTCCTTCCTTCCTCCCCCTACTCTTAACTTTGGGTTGATAGAAAAATATCTAGGCCCAGAGTTTGAAAACAGATAAGGTTCAGCGTTTTGCTATTAGGTAAAGGAAATTCATGCATCCCACCATGGGAATTGTAGCTCTAATGTTTCACTTCTAAGGGAGCAAGGACTCCCACGGAACATGAGACAGCAGGCAGGACCCTCATGTGTGACAGCAGAATTTACTGTGGGTAAATCAGGATGGCATATTTCTTAGATTTAAAAACTTGCTATTGCCCTGGCTGGTGTAGCTCAGTGGATTGAGCGTGGGCTGGGAACCAAAGGGTCCCAGTTCGATTCCCAGTCGGGGCACCTGCCTGGGTTGTGGACCAGGTCCCCAGTGAGGGCCATGTGAGAAGCAACCATACATTGCTGTTTCTCCCTCGCTTTCTCCCTCCCTTCTCCTCTCTCTAAAAATAAATAAATAAAATCTTAAAAAAAAACAAAACTTGCTCTTGCTTTGGGAGCCAGGTCCCCAGTGGGGACCACGTGAGAGGCAACTGCACATTGATGTTTCTCTCCCTCTCTTTCTCCCTCCCTTCCCTTCTGTCTAAAAATAAATAAATAAAATATGAAAAAAACAAAACCTTGCTCTTGCTAAAACCTCTGTCTCCCAGGAGCTTATACCCTT
>PVJI01009047.1:12510-67631 GCA_004026765.1 Micronycteris hirsuta
GGAGGTGGGGTTGGAGGGGGAGAGAGGAGGGGAGGGGAGAGGATGCAGATAACTGTAATTGAACAACAATAAAGTAATTATTTTTAAAAAAATAAAAATAAATTAAACCTCTCTCTCTCTGAATCAAAAGAACTTATGCTAATGCACGCCTAGCTTCCTCAGACCAGTGAGTCAGCCCAAACCTATTGTCTTTTCATTTGCATATCTATCCTCTTGATGGGCCATCTTGGGCGTCTACCACCTAATGTAAATCTACAACCATGCATAGTTAATGAAGACCATTCAGATGTAAAGTGCCCGAGAAACAGCAATAAAAAGCCAGTCGCCATGCCATTGGGGCCTCTCCAAGATGATAATGGAGGGGACACGTGGTCCCGGAATTTCTAGTCCAGTATATTACGTGTAAAATTATTTACATACTGCCATGGCATACTAATCCTGCTGGCCAGAATTTGCGACAATTAGGTCACTCACCATTTAATTTAAGTACCGACCAACAAAAGCAGAAAGCAAGCAAAACATAACCAGAGACACTGAAATTAAGAACAGTCTAACAATAGACAGGGGAGAGGGGGGTGGGGACAATGGGGAGAAGAGTTTTCAGGAATCACTGTAGAGGACACATGGACAGAACTAAGGGGGAGGAGGGAGGTCGGGGAGGGGGGTGGGACGGGAGGGGAAGGGAGGGGGAGCGGAGAGGCTGCAAATAACTGTAATTAAACAAAAAAATTAATAAAAAAAATTTAAGTACTGATGGACTCTCATTCTTTAATACTCTGTGATTTGATATATACAAGCCTTATTCTGGTTTTTATTGCTTAACAGGCATTTATCTTATACAGTTTCTTTGATATGAGATAGAATAACTTCCTGATTCTCTATTTGAAAGAGAATTTTTAGGGTGGAGGGGAGTGGAGGGGAGAAAATTCAGACAACTGTAACCGAACAACAATGAAGTAATTTATGAAACAAAAAAAAAAAAAAAAGAATTTTTAAACCTAGAGACTTTAACTGCATTTACTCTTCTTTAATGACATTGAGTGGTACATGACAACTCCTCCCCTGACTTCCACCATTTTTAGGATTTCTCTACCTACCTCATCTGAATTTTTTTTTCCTCTAAGAGGACTACAAATCTCAAAGTCTCCATTCTCTTTATCCTATCCTTGCTGTGTATGGGAATTATAGAAACTGAATTGGTTAAGAGGACTGTTAATGACATGACCAGTGCACTCTGACCAACCAGAAATCTGTTTTCATACAGTGAAGGCTGTGGCTGCTTTGCTTTCTCATTAGTGAAGGCCTGTGTCCTCAAACTACAGGCAGTCAGCGAGGAAGGAGAACTGTGATAGAGAGTTCTTGTTATCTGTTTTCCAGCTGTGCTTTCCTGATTCAAAAGATGCTGCATGACTCAGATGTCAATTCTGTTTCCTCATTTGGTGCTATTGAAAATGTAATAGCAGAAATACTTCCAGAAATTTCCTTTATAATTGACTTTTATCCTTTATTTCAGGATTGTACATTTTTATCTCTTTGTACTACTTCATGAACATGCAATGAGGCTGGGAGAAGATCTATTAAATAGTATTATTACTGAGCCATCATCCTAACCCTAAAGTGTGGCTCCAAGATTATTTAACTTACTTTGTATAACCAGGGTTTTATAAGACACCCAAGAGTCTTTTCCCCCACTAGCCTGATACTTTAATTGTTAAGAAGTTGCCATTCTCAAGAGCCTTGTAAAAGACAAATACTCTCCAAGGAGATAAAACAGGTCACTATCTTCTTGGTTTAAAAACTCTGATGACCACTAATGTTGTATTTTCCAGTATTCTGACAAGCACTTTAAATTAGGGGAGCAGAAACAAATTACTGCTCTGAACCTTCCTTGGGGTCCCATGAAATCTCTGAAAAGTCCTCAGTATTTCCTATCTAGAGTATCTCAGCTATTTTACAAGTATCAAAGAAGAGTTGGATAGCACCATCACATATGACTATTGCTGATCAATCCCAGACTCCACTGTAAACAGGTGGTTTTCTATGATTTTTAAAACAATGTAAATATAGTCCAATATGAAAAGCAAAAGTGGGAGCTCTAATTGATGAAGGGAGTAGCACCAGAGAGTCCAGCCACTTCCCAATACTTTTGGCCTTCAAAGGGCTTTATGGAATGCATAAAGCTTGGGGTAGCATAATTTCTAAATCACTATCTTATGTGAACAACTTTATGCCAACAAACTGGACAACCTGGACAAAACGGATAAATTCCTAGAAACACACAATCTTTCAAAACTAAATCAGGAAGAATCAGAGAATCTGAATAGACAGATTACACCTAATGAAATTGAAGCAGTAATCAAAAACCTACCAACAAATAAGAGCCCTGGACCAGATGGCTTCACAGGTGAATTGTACCAAACATTCTGAGAAGAACTAAAACTTCTCCTTCTGAAACTATTTCATAAAATTCAAGAGGAGGCAAGGCTCCCAAATTCACTTTATGAGGCCAGCATTATTCTAATTCCAAAACCAGGTAAAGACACTACAAAGAAAGAAAATTATAGGACAGGAGTTTCTGGTCAAGATGATGACATAGGCAGACATGGCCTGTCTCTTCACACAACCACATTAAAATTACAACTAAAATATAGAATGATCATCACTCAGGAATGTCAGAAATCAAGTTGAATAGAAGTCTGACAACTATGAAATCGAAGAAACTACATCCATCCAGACTGGTAGGAGTGGTACAGATGCAGAATGGGCTGGCCCCACAAACAAGTGAATAAAAATTCAGGAGGGACACCTCAGGAGCAAGGACTCCCAGACCTACACCAGGCCTCCCAGCTCAGGATTCCAGTGCCAGGAAGATGAGTCCACATAACTTCTGGCTGGAAAACGAACAGGGATTGAGTCAGTGGAGGAGGCTGCTGGAGCCCAAAGCAGTTATTCTTGGAGAATCCACACATGGTCTCACCTACTTAGACTCACCTACTCAGACTCACTCTTTCCGAGCTCTAGTACTGGGATGGCAACTTGAAGAGCACCAGTGGTATATAAGGAAGAACTGAAGTGCCTGGCATTGGGGCAAGCAGAGGCCATTGTCCTTGGCTGAGTCCTCCTCTCCCACAAAGACACTAGATTGGTGCCATATCTGAGAGTCCATCAACCTGGCTAACACTGTGTGACCCACCTTGGAGAATCACAGAGGCTCTACCCCACCCAACTTACCAACCTACCCAAGCTGTTTTTCCATAAGAATGGCTGGTCTTGGCTCCTAAATCCTATCAAACAAGCAACATCTGATTTCAGTAAGCCCTAGCAGGCAGCCAGATTAGAGTCACAGCTTGGCTTCACCTAGGAATCTCAAAGCCCAACACAAGTAGCAGCTGCCTCAGATGGCTTTACAGCTCAGGCATGGTGCCATGGGCAAAACACGGAAGGGTTGGAGGGGGCTGACTTTTGCCTATACCACCTGGGAAATGCCAGGGCTAACATACCCAGTGGACAGCTACAGATCATGCTGGAGCACCACCACCCTGCCCCTGCACAGCTGATCCTCCATGGAGGGCAGAGGTTGGTGGTCAGTGGTCACAGCCAATCCTTATAGCTGACTGGCCTGGGTAAGTCCCTCCCATTGACTTGCCAACAGCAATCAAGGCTCTACTACAAAAGGAGGGTATACTCAGCCCATACAAAGGGCGCACATTGAGTACCTAGCTTGGGTGATAGGCAGGCTCTGCCACTGGACCATACAGGACACCTACTACATTAGGCAACACTATCAACACATGGAGTCAAAGCAGCTCTGCCCAATACATAGAAACAAACACAGGAAGGCTGCCAGAATGAGAAGATAAAGAAACACGGCCCAAATGAATGAATAGATCAAAAAGCTAGAAAAATCTAAATGAAATGGAGATAAGCAATCTATCAGATGCAGAGTTCAAAACACCATTTATAATGATGCTCGAGGAACTTGGTGAGGACCTCGACAGCATAAAAAAGACTCAGACAGAAACAAAGGATACACTAATTGAAATAAAGAACAATTTACAGGGGAAACAACAGTAGAGTGGATGAAGCCGAGAATGAAATCAACGATCTGGAACATAAGGGAGCAAAAAACAATGAATCAGGACAAGAAAAAAAATTAATCCAAAAAAATGAGGATAGTATAGGGACTTTTGCCAAGATGGCGGTGTAGGTGGACATACTTTGCTGCCGCACACAACCAGAGAGTTTAAACAATGAACACAATAGCGAAAAATAAACAACCAGAACGGACAGAAATGAACTGAAGGGAAGTCAGACACCCAGGAAGTGGGAAGGAAGTACATCCAGGCCGGTAAGCGGGGCAGAACCAAGCAGAGGAGCAAAGTGAGAGGCAGTTTGCCTGGAGGGACTCACACCGCAAGCACCTAAACAAAACATGACCCCGAACAATGGGTGAACCCCGCAGGCTGGCGGCGTATTCGGAGAAGACAGTGGGAATCAGCAGGGCAGAGACTGGCAGAGGAGGCAGTAAGGAACTAGGGAGTGGTGGGTAATAGGGAGCTGGTGGTGATTGGCAGTCGCCATTGCTCCCTCCCAGGCCCCGCCCCCAGAGGAAACGTCACAAAAAAAGCGACCCGGGGCACCGGCGAACACCTAAGAATCTGACAAGTGTGCTGAGATAAAAAGAATGAAAATGGCCAAAATGAAAGATCATAACAAATTACAACTAACGGATGACAACATAGTCAACCTATCAGATGCTCGGTTTAAAATGCTGGTAATCAAAATGCTAACAAAACTGGAAGAAAGGTGGACACAAATAAATGAACAAATGAAGAGCAGGATAAAGATAATGAGGGATGATCTACAGGGAACCAATAGAGAAAAAAAGGAAGCTGGGACTCAAACCAATAGTGTAGACCAGAAGGAAGAAACAAGAATTCAAAAAACTGAGGAGGGACTCAGGAACCTCAGAGACATCTGTAAACGACCCAACATCTGGATCATAGGGTTGCCAGAAGGACAAGAGGAAGACCAAGAAATTGAACATATTTTTGAACAGATAATGAACGAGAACTTCCCAGATCTGGCAAAGGAAATAGGCTTCCTGGAAATCCAAGAATCTCAGAGAACCCCAAAGAAGTGGAACCCAAAGAGGAACACACCAAGGCACATCATAATTACATTACCCAAGATTAAGAATAAGGAGAGAATCTTACAGGCAGCAAGAGAAATGGGTACAGTTACCTACAAAGGAATTCCCATAAGACTGTCAGCGGATCTGTTTCTCAAAGGAGACCTTCCAAGCAAGAAGGGGCTGGAGAGAAATATTTCAAATCATGAAAAATAAGGACCTACATCTAAGAATAATCTATCCAGCAAAACTTTCATTTAGAATGGAAGGGCAGATAAAGTGCTTCTCAGATAAGGTCAAGTTCAAGAAGGACATCATCATGCAGCCTCTACTATATGAAATGTTAAAAGGTTTTATATGAGGACTCAGGAGTGAAGGCACCGAGGCCAGATCAGCTCCCGGGGAATTCAGATCAGTCACAGCCAAGACGCTTGTGAGGTAAACAAGCAAAATACAACCAGAGAAACAAAATAGAACCAGAGACATTGAAGTTTAGAACATTCTGGCAGTAACCAGAGGGGAGGGGGAAGGGGATAATGGGGACAAGGGTATTCAGGAACTTCTATAAAGGACACATGGACAAAACCAAGGGGGAGGGTGGAAGCAAGGGAGGGAGGTGGGTTTGGCTGGGGTGGGGGGGAGGGTAAAAGCAGACAACTGTAATTGAACAACAATGAAATAATTTTTAAAAAATGAGGATAGTATAAACAGCCTCTGAGACAACTTCAAGAAGTCCAACATTCACCTCCTAGGGGTGCCAGAAGGAGAAGAGAAAGAGCAGGAAATTGGAAATCTGAAAAAATAGTGAAAGAAAACTTCCTTAATTTGGTGAAGGAAATAGACGTGCAAGTCCAGGAAGCACAGAGAGTCCCAATCATGATGGATGCAAAGAGGTTCATTCCAAGACACATCATTATTAAAATGTTAAAGGCTAAAGATAAAGAGAGACTATTAAAAGCAAGAGAAAAGAAGTTAGTTATCAGAAGGTTGCCAGATGAGAGGGGGAGTGGGAGAATGGATGAAGACGCGAGGGGATTAAGGTGTACAATAGGTAGTTACAAAATAGTCATGGGGATATAAAGTACAGTATGGGAAATTGAGTAGCCAAAGAACTTACATGCATGATTCCTGGATATGAGCAATGGTGGGGGGACTGCCTGAAGGAGTAGGGGGTGCTGAGTGGATTTGGCAAAGGGGGAAAATTTAGACAACTATAATAGCATAATCAATAAAATATAATTAAAAATAAAACTAAAAAAACTTAAAAATATATACAGATGATGTATTCTAAAATTGTATGCCAGAAACCCATACAATTTTATCAACCAATGTCACCCTAATAAATTCAATTTAAAAAGTTAAAAAAAATAAAATTATAGACACTTCCTGCCGGTGTTGCTGAACTGTACAATGTAGAACGTGAGAGCACAGAGCAGGCAGAGGCTACTGCATGGACAGGGCTTGCCAGCAAGTGAAACCAATCCAGTGGGAACCAAAACAAAGAGAGAGACAAAAGGAGAAATTGAAAGACAATTCTGGAGGACTTCCAGCCAAGATGGAGGTGTAGGTAGACACACTGTGCCTCCTTGCACAACCAAAAGAGGAGAAACAACAATTTAAAAAACAAAAACAGCCAGATCTGACAGAAAACTGAACTGAGTGAAAGTCCGACAACCAAGGAGTTAAAGAAGACACGTTCATCCAGACCTGTAAGCGGGGTGGAGCCGAGTGGAGAGCACTCGGCAAGACGCTGTTTGTGGAGCGGTAAAGGCGGCGCTCCAGCTACCTGGAGAGGCCCGTGGCAGGCGCAGCTGGCAAAAACGCAGCAGGCGCACTCAGCGAAACCGGGGCTGAGACCGGTGGACCGGGCAGTCCCTCATTCTCACGCAGATAAACCGGGAGGAAAAGCTGGGGAGTGGAACAGACCATGCGGCCCACCAACGCAGGGAAATAAAGCCTCAAACCACCAACTGAATATACCTGTGGGGGTTGAGGCGGCAGTGGTAGGAACTCCCGGCCTCACAGGAGAGTTTGTTGGGGAGACCCACAGGGACTTGGAACTATGCAGGCCCGTCCGCTCACCCCGGAGCCAGCAAAGAAGTGCCCAACTTGATTGTGGGTAGCTGGGGAAGTGTGGAGAACAGATCAAGCGTCATTGTTCTTTCAGTCCCTGCCCCCACAGATAGCGTCAAAACACAATGACGTAGTTGCCCCGCCCTGGTGAACACCTAAGGCTCTGCCCCTTAAAGTAAGAGGCGCACCGAGAAAAAAATGGCCCAAATGAAAGAAAACATCAAAGCTCCAGAAAAAATTCAACTAAGTGATGAAGAGACAGCCAACCTATCAGATGCACAGTTCAAAGCACTGGTAATCAGGATGCTCACAGGATTCAAAGAAAAATATTGCAATTACTTGAACAAATGAGAAGGGATGAGAAAGAAACTGGGACTCAAATCAACAGAGTGGACCAGCAGAAAGAAAAAAACATCCAACCAGAAAAGAATGAAGAAACAAGAATTAAAACAACTTAGGAGAGGCTTAGGAACCTCCAAGACATCTTTAAACGTCCCAACATCCGAGTCATAGGGGTGCCAGAAGGAGAAGAGGAAGACCAAGGGATTGAAAACTTATTTGAACAAATAATGAAGGAGAACTTCCCCAAGCTGGTGAAGGAAATAGATTTTCAGGAATTCAGGAAGCTCAGAGAGTCCCAAAGAAGTTGGATCCAAAGAGGAACATGTCAAGACACATCATAAGTACATTACCCAAGATTAAAAATAAGGAGAGAATCTTAGAAGCAGCAAGAGAAAAGGAGACAGTTACCTACAAAGGAATTCCCGTAAGACTGTCAGCTGATTTCTCAAAAGAGACTTTGTAGGCAAGAAGGGGCTGGAGAGACGTATTCCAAGTCATGAAAGGCAAGGACCTACATCCAAGAATACTCTATCCAGCAAAGCTCTCATTTAGAATGGAAGGGCAGATAAAGTGCTTCTCAGATAAGGTCAAGTTCAAGAAGTTCATCATCACCCAGCCTTTATTATATGAAATGTTAAAGAAATTTATATAAGGCATGGAGGGGTATGAACAGGGAGTGGTAGGGGGAAAAGGTGCAGAGAATAAGTAGCATAAATGGTAGGTAGACAACAGACAGGGGGAGGTTAAGAATAGTATAGGAAGTGTAGAAGACAAAGAACTTACGTGTATGACCTATGGACAAAAACTAAAGGGCCGGGAATGGGGGCTTGGGGATGGAGGGGAAGAAAGGGGGGAAAATGGGACAGCTGTAATAGCATAATCAATAAAATATATTTAAAAAAATAAAATAAAATTATAGGCCAATATCCCGATGAACATAGACACTAAAATCCTCAACAAAATATAAGTAAACAAAATACAGCAATGAATCAAAAAGATCATACACCATGATTGAGCAGGATTTATTCTGGGAATACAAGTTTGGTACAACATTTGCAAATCAATGAATGTGATATACCACATAAACAAAAGGAAGGATAAAAACCACACAAGCATATCAAGAGATGAAGAAAAAGCATTTGATAAAATCCAGGACCGATTTATGATCAAAACTCTTGGTTAAGTTGGGTTAGAGGGAACACACCTAAACATAATAAAGGCCATATATACAGACTCACTCCCGCATCATATTCAATGGGCAAAAATGATAAGCATTCCCGTTAAGTTGGGAATAAGACAGGGGTGTCTGCTTTCACTTCTCTTGTTCAATGTAGTACTAGAAGTCCTAGCCACAGCAATCAGATAAGAAAAAGAAAAAAAAGGCATCCAAATTGGAAAGGAAGTAGTATAACCCTCTATTTGCAGATGACATGATACTGTACATAGAGAACCCCAAAGATTCCACCAAGAAATTATTAAAATTGATAAATTAATTCAGCAAAGTATCAGAATACAAAATTAATATCCAGAAATCAGTTGCATTTTTATATCCCAATAATGAACTAACAGAAAGGGAAATTAAGAAAACAATCCTATTCACGATTGCTATAAAGAAAGAAATTGAAGAAGATACAAATAAGTGGAAGCACATACCATGTTCATGGATAAGAAGAATTAACATCATTAAAATGTCCATACTATCCAAAGCAATCTATAGATTCAATGCAATTCCTATCAAGATTCCAATGACATATTACATAGAACTAGAACAAATATTTCAGAAGTTTACATGGATCCACAAAAGGCCCCCATGGCAACAGTGATCTTGAGAAAGAACAAAGTTGGCAGAATCATGCTACCTAATATCAAACTATACTTCAAGGCCATAATAATCAAAACACCCTGGTAGTGGCATAGATGTAGACACATAGATCAATGGTACAGAATAAATAGCCCAGAAATAAGCCCATACCTTTATAGTTAATGCTCAAGAGAGGAAGCAAGCACATACAATGGGCTAAAAGATAGTTTATTCAATAAATGGTGTTGGGAGAATTGGATGGATATGGGCAGGAAAATGAAACTAGGACACATTCTTACACACCACACAAGAATAAATTCAAAATGGATCGAAGACTTAAATGTTAGACCCCAAACCATAAAAATCTTAGAAGAAAACATAGGCAGCAGAATCTTGGACATTGCCCATAGCAATTTTTTATAGGATATATCTCCCCAGGCAAGGGAAATAAAAGAAAAAAGAATGAAAGAAGAAAAATGGAACTACATCAAACTAAAGTGTTTTTGCATAACAAAGGAAATCATCAACAAAATAAAAAGACAACCAACGGAATGGGAGAACATATTCACCAATACATCTGATAAGGGATTAATATCCAAAATTTACCAAGTACTTCTAAAACTCAACACCAAAGAAACAAAAAACCCAATTAAAAAATTGGCAAAGGACCTGAATAGATGTTTCTCCAAAGAGGACATATGGATGGCTAACAGACATGTTAAAAGGTGCTCGAGGTCACCAATCATCAGAGAAATGCAAATTAAAACCATAATGAGATACCATCTCACAGCTATCAGAATGGCTATCATTGATAAATTAACAAACAAGTGCTGGTGAGGATGTGGAGAAAGGGGAATCCTAGTGCACTGTTGGTGGGAGTGCAGACTGGTACAGCCATTGTGGAAAGAAGTATGGAGGTACCTCAAAAAATTAAAAATGAATCTGCCTTTGACCCAACAATCTCACTTCCTGGACTATATCCAAGGGAACACAAAACACTAATTTGAAAGAACATAAGCACCCCTATGTTCGTTGCAGCATTATTTACAATCTCCAAGATATGGAAGCAGTCCATCAATAGATGAAAGGAAAAAACAACTATGGGATATTTACACAATGGAACTCTACTCAGCTGTAAATCAGAAGAAAATTTTACCTTTTTCAACAGTATGAATGGACCTAGAGAACATTATGTTATGTGAAATAAGCCAGTTAGAGAAAGACAAATACCATATGATTTCACTCATACGTGGAATCTAAAGAACAAACTGAGCTAACAAGTAAAACAGAGACAGACTCAATGATGGAAAGCAGACCACAGCTAGTGGTGGTGGAGGTTAGGGAGTGGAAGTATTGAGCAAAAAAGGAAAAGGACTCTTGGACATGGTGATTTTGGGGGGCGGCAGGTGTAAGGGTACTAAATTGTAATGGAAAAAATATAGTAAAGATTAAATAAAAAAGAAAAGTTAAAATAAATAAATCACTATCCTAGACATCAATAAAGGGTATTTGTGCAAGAGTATTTGTGCAAGGGTATTTGAGGAAGAGTATGAGAAAGGGCATTGAGATATCTCAGCATAACTAAAATGTTTGAGCTCTGTCTTCAGGAAGTTATTTTAAGGATAAACTTGATTGTTGTTGTCTACACTTAGCACTCTTTCCCAGTCCTACCCCAGGCAACAACTGAGGGGCATTCCATTAGACTGTGTGATCTCTAAGACATCTATCTTCCATTATGTTAATTCTTCATATCTTTACAAAATCCTTAGAAAATTTTTCCTTATATCAAATATCATGATACAGCTTCCAATTGTGACCAAGAAAGAGTAATCCACTATAGACTCTCTCTCTCCTCCAGATCACAACTAAAACCTCTGGGAAAAATACACACACACACACAAAATTACCTGAGCACTGTTTAGGTAAAGGCAGGCCAATTGTGAACTGGAGTAAAAACTTTAAAAAGCAACACATTTGAGAATGAATTTTCTAATTATTACTTTCTTTTGTCCTATGACTTAGCCCCAAAGATAGTCTCCAACTGCACAACTGTCAGCAGCAGTTATATAGGCAGTTAAAACTCTAAAAGAAACCTAATATTTTTGTACAGAAAAACTGAGAAATAAGTACTCTGTGGAGCAGAGAGTGTAGGAGGCATTCTGGAGAGAAGTGAGCTGGAGAACAAGATGTCTCAACTGACTGTGTAAGAAATTCGACAAGTCCCCAGGTACCCTTGAGTTGCATATGTATGGGACAGACCCAAAGCAGCATAGCAAAAGTTTTGAGAATTGAACTAAGTATGAAACCACCAACCAGGTCTCCGACTTACCTCAGCAATGTATGTGTTGAATAGACGCAAAGCAGCATCAACAAAGTTTAAAAACTGAACTGAGATTGGAACCACTGCCCCCAAAAAGTGATTTTTTTGTTTTAACAATATGTTTATTATTTATCCCTCCAATGAACCACCCCCCACACTGAGGAGGTTATTTGGAGTGGAGTTAATCTGAAATAAGAGGTGCCTTCCTCATTCATTCTGGGCTTAGGTTGGGACACTCTCCAGGCAGAACTAGTGTCTCCCTTTGGGTACTGCAGAATGAGGACTTAGGTACAACCATAAAGGTGGCCATGAGGGTTGATTGGCAGGCTGGAAGACAAACTCTCCCAATAAATGCATTTTTATCTCCATAGGGAGCTGGGAGTTGGCTGTAAATGTTATGGGGGTTGGAGGAGTTAATTCAATGGAAGAGTTGCAGGTTGCAGAGAGAAATGAAGGGAATTCACTATAGTGGGCCATCTACAAGGTCAGTAGGGGCTGCTGTATGTCTTTACTGTCTCAAGGGGAAGGTGACATAGGCATCATAGCTGAAGAGCAATGTAGCGATTAGGCCCAATACCCCTTCGGTGATTGCAAAGTGGTCTCCTTTCTCAATAAGGATATAAATGGAGGTGATCAGGTAGAGAATTGCTGCTGAAAGGCTTCTGAAGAAATCACACCAGGGCCAGTTGATGCATTGTATCTTGGTGTGCAGGCCACACAAGTACAAGACAACGAAGAAAACAGCAAGGTTCATCTCAATCCCCGTCAGGGTGTAGTATTCTGGTCCTGCGGCACGGAAGAAGATCAGAATCACCAAGCAGAATGTAATCTCATTATACAGAAGAATTCCCTTTTGACTGCGTGAGAAGTTGGTGCAGGTGGCCCAGCAGCTGGAGGCTGAGTCATGCTGGGAATCCACCATGGTGTCAGCCAGAGTCCTTGGGGGCACAGAGGATCTGCTCACTTGCTGGTAGGTTTGAGGATGCTACTCACTCAGATGTCCTTTCTGCTGTCTAGAAAGTGATTATAAAAACTTACAGTCTGAAGCTTACTGGGTTGATTACCTGCTAAAACAACAATAATAATAATAATAATAATAACAACAACAACAACAACATCCCTTAGAAAATTTTAACAGGATTCATGTCTACAAAATTTAATATTCAAAAAGTTTATAATACAATCCAAAATTACTTAATAATTAAAGGACAAGGAAAATGTGACTATCAGGGGAAAAGATAATCGATGGTTTCCAAACCCAAGAAGACACAGATGTTGAAATTATAAGACAAAGACTTAAAAGCAGATACTAAAATAAACTCCATGATGTAAAGATAAACACACATGAAAGAAAATAAGTGGAAAGATAAAAGTTCTTAGCAAAGAAATTAAATTTTAGAAAAGAAAAAAATTGGCCCTGGCTGGTGTGGCTCAGTGGATTGAGCACCAACCTGAGAACCCAAGGGTTGCTGTTTCAATTCCCAGTCAGGGCATATGCCTGGATTGCAGGCCAGGTCCCAAAGTAGCAGGTGTGTGAGAAGCAACCACACATTGATGTTTCTCTCCCTCTATTTCTCCCTCCCTTCCCCTCTGTCTAAAAAATAAATAAATAAAATCTTAAAAAAAGAAAAGAATAAAATTGTATTAAAACATACACTCTACTGAATGAACTCAATAGCAGGTTGAAAATAACAGTGAAAAGAGTCAGTGAACTTGGAGAGAGATTAATGGAAACTATTCAGTTTGACAAATAAGAGAAAAAGATTGAAAAAACTGAATACAACTTCTGGGAGTCATAGACTACACAAAAAAATCTAACATTTATAACAATAAAGAAAGTGGTGCAGAAGATAGTTGCTCAAGAGGTATTTGGAGAAACAATGGCTGAAAACTTTCCAAATTTGGTGAAAGATATTAACTTGAAGATTCAAGAAGTTCATTGAAAGTAAAACAGAATAAACACAAAGAAAACCACACAAAGACACATTATAATCAAACTACTGAAAACTAAATGTAAAGAAAAAAATCTTGGGTAGGGTCCAAGTTTGAAGACCCTGAATTCACCTCCTACCATGGATACAACAAGTGTATACCTCCATATAAAGCAATTTCTTCTGAAGAACTGACAGAATGCTGATTGAACAGCTTCTGCACAGTAAATGATAGAAGGACCACACAGAGAAAGGTAGAAAAGATGGAGACAAGGTAGTAATGGGAACCCTGTCACCCTCTTATGAGTCCTGCAGTAGGGAGGGAAATTATTGAGTGGCCCATGCACAGACTCATCAGCCCTGGGCACAGCAAGAAATATAAAATAAAAATAAAAATAAATAAATAAATAAATAAATAAATAAATAAATAAATAACTAACATCAGTTTAAAGAACGCCTAGACTATACATAAAGGACATCTATTTACTAACCCTGCAGTGTTTGCCAAATAAGTAGGGAACTGCTAGGATTATCTCCAGAATCAGAAGTGCTGGCAAACATCATGTTTTATGTTCACCTACCACTTTGATAGCATAGATGGGAGCACTGTTCAGGCACTTGAACTGGCTTGACAACACTGCCCCAGTGAGTCCTAGGCCCCTAGCCCAAACCTACTTTAGCATTTCCCCAAATGTGGCCCCAGTATTTCATTTCCCAGGACCCCCCTGGTCAGTGCACACCCCAGCTCCAGCCATCCTGCCAGGCTGGCCCTAATGTGGACTGCCCTGAAACCCCTTGGCTATGACTGCTCAAGCTCTGGCCATCCCACCATTGCAGTCCCATGCTGAGCACCCTTGGACTCCCTGACCACCATGTGCTCCAGCTACAGCTGGTTTGTCAAAGCTGCCTGACATAAATAGTCTACATAGGAGTTACTGCTCTTCAGGTCACTCTTTCAAGACTGGAAGAGGTAGCTGTTTTGCCTCATTCATAGAAACTGCATAAAGTCAAACAAAATGAGGAGACAAAGGAATATGTTCCAAATAGAAGGATAAGATAAAAACCCTAATGAAACAAATATAAGTAATTTACTTTCAGTGAGTATGGTTATAAACATACTCACTGAATGCAGAAAAGTGGAGGAACACAGCGAGAACTTAATAAAAAACATAAAATATAAGAAAGAACCAATTAGAGTTGAAAAATACAATAATGGAAACAAAAGAGGCTAGAAGGAATCAACAGAAGATTAGATGATACAGAAGAACACATCAGTGATTGATAAGATATCATAGTGGAAATGACTCAATTAGAACAGCAAAAAGAAAAAGGAGTTTTAAAAATGAGGTTAGTTTGAGGGACCTTTAGGGCAAGCATTATAGGGGTCCCAAAGGAAAAGAGAGAGAGAAAGGGGCAGTAAACTTATATTAATAAATAATGGATAAAAACTTCCATAATCTGAGAAAGGAAACAGACACCCAAGTCCAGGAAGCACAACAGTCTCAAACAAGATAACCTTCAAAAGAACCATACCAAGACATATTATAATTCAAATAGCAAAAGTTAAAGATAAAAAGAGAATCTTAAAGGCAGCAAGAGCAAAACAACTAGTTACATACAAGAGAATCACAGTAAGTTTATTAGCTGATTTTTCAGCAGAAACTTTGCAGGCCAGAAGAGGGTGGCAGGATATATATTTAAAGTGCTGAAAGAGAAAAACTTACAACTAAGAATACTCTACTCAGGAAGGTTATCAATTAGAACTGAAGGACAGATTGAGTTCCCCAGATAAACAAAAACTAAAAGAGTTCATCACCAATAAATAGTCCTTAGAAGAAATGTTAAAGGATCTTCTGTAAGTTAAAATAAAAGAACATAGCTAGAAATAATAAAATATATGGCCCTGGCCAGGTGGGTCATTTGGTTGGAGTGTCCTCCCATACACCAAAATGTTGTGGGTTTGAATTCCAGTCAGGGTACACATACAATTTGGGGTTTAATCTGTGCTCAGGCACATATCGGAGGCACCTGTTCAATGTTTCTCTCTCTCTCTCTCCCTCTCTAAAAAAATCAATAAACATATCTTTAGATGAAGATTAAAAATAAAAAAAATAAGTAAAGTATATGAAAAAAATCTCACTGGTAAATGGAAATATATAGTAAAGTTAGTGGATCAGCCATTTCAAACGGTAGTATGAAGGTTAAAAGACAAAAGTAATAAAAGCAATAATAACTACAGTAAGTAGTTGGGAGATACACAAAATAAAAGGATGTAAAATGTGAAGGAGTGGAATAAAAATGTCACGCTCCTAAAATGTGATTTAACTTAAGCAACAACCAGCTTTAAATAAAATGCTACATATATAGGTTGATATATATCAACCACATGGAAACCACAAACAGAAAATCTACATTAGCTACACAAAAATAAAGAGAAAGGAACACAAACATAACACTAAAGAAAATCATCAATCAGCAGGCAGAAGAACAAGGGGAGAAGAAAGGAACAGAGAAGAACTACAGAACAACCAAAAAACAGTGAACAAATTGGCTGTAAGTACGTACCTATCAACAATTAATTTAAATGTAATTGGACTGTATGCTCCAATCAAAAGACATAAGGTGGCTGAATGGCTTTAGAAAAAAAAGACCCATGTACATGCCACCTGCAAAAGACTCACTACAGATCTAACAACACCCAGAGAATAAAAGTGAAGATATGAAAAAAGATATCCCATGCAAATAAAAACAAAAAGAAATCTAGTATAACAATGCTCATATCATAAAAATTAGATGGAAGACCATAACTAAAGAACAAAGAAAGATATTACAGAATGACAAGGGAAGAACACATAACATTCATAAATACTTATACACCTAATATAGGAACACCTAAATATATAAAGCAAATATTAACAGACACATAGGGAAAATTGACAGTATTACAACAATAGTATGGGACTTCAATTCCCAATGTATATCAATAGATAGATCATCCAGACAGAAAATCAATGGGGAAACATTGGCCTTAAACAACATATGATATCAGATGCACTTAATAGATATATACAAAATATTTTATCAAAAAAGTGCAGAATAGATATTCTTATCAACTGCATGTAGAACATGGTCTGAGGTAGGTCACATGTTAGTCTGCAAACCAAGTCTCAATAAATTCAAGAAAATTGAAATTAGATCAAGCATCTTTTCCAACCACAACAGTATGAAACTAGAAATCAATTACAATAATAGAACTGGAAAAAATACTAAAACATTGAGACTAAACAACATGCTACTGAACAACCAATGGGTCAATGACTACATTAAAGAAAAAATGAAAAAATAACTTGAGGCAAACAAAAATGGAAACATAACTTTCCAAAATCTATGGGATGCAGCAAAAATAATTCAAAAGGGACAGCAATAACAATACAGGCCTATCTCAAGAATCAAACAAAAAAAAAATCCCCAAACAATTTAACTTTATTTCCAAAGGAACTAGAAAAAGAAGAACAAAAAACCCTAAAGTTCATTAAAGGAAGGAAAAAATAAAGATCAAATTGAAATAGACACCACAATTAAAAAAATAAAAAGATCAATAAATATAAAAACTGGTGCTTTGCACTTAAGGGAGAGCTAACCCCCATCCTTCACAGATTATTCCCAAAAATTCAAGAAGATGGGAGACTCCCAAACTCTTTTTATGAAGCCAGCATCATCCTAATCCCCAAACCAGATAAAAACACAACAAAGAAAGAAAACTTCAGGTCAATATCACTGATGAACATAGAAGCTAAAATCCTCAACAAAATATTAGCAAACCACATCCAGCAATACATTAAAAAGATCATACACGATGATCAAGTGGGAGTCATCCCAGGGATGCAAGGATGGTACAATATTTGCAAATCAATAAACATAACACACCACATAAACAAAACAAAAGACAAAAATCACATGATCATATTAGTAGAAGTGAAAAGGGCATTTGATAAGGTACAGCACCCATTTATGATAAAAACACTCAGCAAAGTAGGAATAGAGGGAGCATTCCTCAACATAATAAAGGCAATACATGAGATACCTACAGCCAACATCATATTCAGTGGACAAAAACTTAGAGCTTTTCCAATAAGATCAGGAACAAGACAAGGATGCCTGTTTTCACCACTCCTATTCAACATAGTATTGGAAGTCCTAGCTACAGTAATCAGACAAGAAAAGGAAATAAAAGGCATACAAATTGGAAAGGAGGAAGTAAAACTGTCATTGTTTGCAGATGACATGATAGTGTATATAGAAAACCCTATAGACTCCACCAAAAAATGACTCGACCTAAGAAATGAATTTGGCAAAACAGTGGGATACAAAGTCAATATTCAGAAATCAAAGGCAGTTTTTTACACCAACAAAGAAATATCAGAAATAGAAATCAGGAAAAAAAGTCCCATTTTATATAGTAACAAGAAAAATAAAGTACCAAGGAATAAACCTAACCAAGGAGGTAAAAGACCTGTACTCAGAAAACTATACAACACTGAAGAAAGATATTAAGGAAGACACAAACAAATGGAAGCATGTACCATGCTCATGGATTGGAAGAATTATCATCATCAAAATGGCCATACTACCCAAAATGATTTATAGATTCAATGCAATCCTTATTAAAGTACCAAGTCACATATTTCACAGATATAGAACAAACATTTCAGAAATTTATATGGAACTATAAATGACCCTGAATAGCTGCAGCAATTTTGAGAGAGAAGAACAAAGTAGGAGGGATCACAATATCTGATATTACAAGGCCACTGTAATCAAAACAGCCTGGTACTGGCATAAAAGCAGACACACAGACCAACGGAATAGAACAGAGAGCCCAGAAATAAATCCAAGTCTCTATGGTCAATTAATATTTGACAAAGAGGGAAGAAGCATAAAATGGAGTAAAAATAGCCTCTTCAACAAATGGTGTTGGGAGATCTGGACAGCTACATGCAAAAAAGTGAAACTTGAGCACCAACTTACACCATACATAAAAATAAATTCAAGGTGGCCCTGGCTGGTGTAGCTCAGTGGATCGAGCGCGGTCTGGGAACCAAAGGGTCCCGGTTCGATTCCCAGTCAGGGCACATGCCTGGGTTGCATGCCAAGTCCCCAGTGAGGTCCGCAGTGAGGGCCATGTGAGAGGCAACCATACATTGCTGTTTCTCTCCCTCTCTTTCTCTCTTCCTTCCCCTCTCTCTAAAAATAAATAAAATCTTTAAAAAAAACTAAAAAAAAGGCTATATTTAAAAAAATAAATAAATAAATTCAAGGTGGATAAAAGACTATATAAGTTGTGACACTATAAAAATCCTAGAGGAAAACATTGGCAGGAAAATTTCAGACATTCCACGCAGCAACATCTTCACTGATATGTCCGTTAAAGCAAGGGATATAAAGGAAAGAATAAACAAATGGGACCTCATCAAAATAAGAAGCTTCTGCATGTCTAAAGAAAATGGTATTAAAATAAAAAGAAACCCAACCATATGGGAAAACATATTTGCAAATGATACCTCAGACAAGGGTTTGATCTCCAAAATATATAAAGAACTCACATGACTCCACTCCAAGAAGACAAAAAATCCAATTAAAAATGGGCAAAAGACTTGAACAGACACTTCTCCAAGGAGGACATACAGAGAGCCCAGAGACATATGAAAAGATGCTCAGTATCACTAGCTATCAGAGAGATGCAAATTAAAATCACAATGAGATACCACCTGACACTGGTCAGAATGGCCATCATAAACAAATCAACAAACTAGTATGGAGAGGATGTGGAGAAAAGAGAACCCTAGCACACTGTTCGTGGGAATGCAGACTTGTGTAGCCACTGTGGTAAACAACATGGAATTTCCTCAGAAAACTAAAAATGGAACTGCCTTTTGACCCAGCAATTCCACCACTGGGATTATACCCTAAGAATCCTGAAACACCAATCCAAAAGAACCTATGCACCCCAGTGTTCATAGAAGCACAATTTACAATAGCCAAGTGCTGGAAGCAGCTTAAGTGCCCATCAGTAAATGAGTGGATCAAAAAACTATGGTACATTTACACAATGGAATTCTATGCAGCAGAGAGAAAGAAGGAGCTCCTACCTTTTGCAACAGCATGGATGGAACTGGAGAGCATTGTGCTAAGTGAAATAAGCCAGGCAGTGAGGGACGAATACCATATGATCTCACCTTTAACTGGAACATAATCAACAAAAGAAAAAAGCAAACAAAATATACCCAGAGACATTAAAATTAAGAACAATCTAACAATAGCCAGAGGGTAGGGGGTAGGGGACAGTGGGGAGAAGGTTTTTCAGGAACTACTATAAAGGACATATAGACAAAACCAAGGGGGACGGTGGAAGCAAGGGAGGGAGGGAGGTTTGGCTGGGGTGGAGGGGAGTGGAGTGAGGAAATGCAGACAACTGTAATTGAACAACAATAAAGTAATTTAGAAAATTTAAAAACAAAAAAAATTCTCAGGTGAAGGTAAACAAAGAGAAAACATATGTAATTAAAAGAAATGCTAAAGAAATTCTTCAGACCGAAGGAGAATAATACCAGGTTAAACTTGGAACTTTATGAATGAAAAGAACAAAAGCAATCTGGGCAAATATAAAAGACTGTTTTTGTTTGAAGTTCTTTAAAATATGTTTAATTGTTGAGAAAAATTTTAACATTGTGTGTGATGAATTTTTAATGCACGTTCATTGACTACATGTGATAATTATAACATAGAGCAGTGAGATTAAGGGATTTACATCGTTGTAAAGCCTCAATGTGATACCTAAATAGTAAAATATTACTTTGACTTTGAAACATAGACTTTGAAATGTTAAATAATCTACTATAATTTTTAAAGCAGAGGTCTTCAACTGGGGGTGATTCTGCCCAGCGGCGGACAATGGATAATGCTTAGAGACAATTTTGACTACCATAACTGGGAGAGAGGTGCAATTGGCACTTACTGTATAGGGGTCAGAAATGCTGCTAAACATCTAGAATGCACAGGACAGCTGTCTAAAACAAAGAATGATCTGGTCTGAAATATCAGTAGCATTGAGGTTGAGAAACTTTTTCCTAGAACAATGAGAGAGAGAGCCAAAAAGCAATAAAGTAGAATAAACTACTGAAAAGAAGACAGGAAAGGGGGAACAGGGGAACAAAAAAGGAGATAGAACAAACACAAAACACATAGCAAAATAATAGAAAATCAAAGTAGTCATATTGGATTAAAAAATCTAAATGCTGGTCTCAAGAAACTCATTTTAAATATAAGGACTTAAGAATAAAAGAACGGGAAAATATGAGCCATGAAAACAAAGCTGGAGTGGCTATTTTAATATGACAGAGTAGACTTTAGGACAAGGGATAGTATTAGGGATACAAAGGACATTACAGATTTATAAAATGGTCATTTTGCCAAGAAGACATAACAAACCTAAATGGGTATGCACCTAATAATAAACTTTAAATACAACACATGAAGCAAAAAACTAACCTTGACAAATTTAAATAAGTTAAAATCACACAAAGTAGATTAACTGACCATCATAAAATTATATTATAAATTAACAACAGCAAGATTGTTCTATTTTAGTTTTGCATGTGGATGTCAAATTGTTTGATCACCAGTTTCTAAAAAAACTACTCTTTCACTATTGAATTTTTGTCACCTTTGTTAAAAATCAATTGACCATTTTTGTTTGAATCTATTTCTGAATCTTTATTGTATTAAATTGACATAATATTTGTTTTACCAGGACTACCCTATCTTGATAACTGTAGCTTTATAATGAGTTTGAATCAAGTATTGTAAGTGTTCTATTTCAAAGTTATTTTGGCTATTGTAGGCCTTTTACGGAAATTTTAGAATCAGCTTGCTAATATCTACAAAACACTCTGCTGAGATTTTGATTGAGATTACAATAAATCTATGGATCAGTTTGGGCAGAAGTGACATCTTAATAATATTAATTAAGCCTTCAAATCCATGAACACTATACTCTCCATTTATTTGGGTCTTCTTGTATTTCTTACATCAATAATTCATAATTTTAGCACATATTTTGTTAGATTATACCTTAAAATTTCATATTTTATACTATTGTACATTCTTTTCAAATTTCTATTTTTAATAGCTTTTGCAAGTTTATACAAATGCAATTGATGTTTGTATATTAACCTTGCATCCTGTGACTTTCCTAACTTCATTTAGTAGTCCCAGTAGCTATTTTATACATTCTTAGGGTTTTCTATGTATTGTCAGCCAAGATAGACAGATTTATTTATTTCTTTTCAATCCGTATTTGTTTTATTTCTTTTCTTTGTGTTCTTGTACTGGATTGGTCCCTCAGTACAATGTCGGGTAGGCAATGTGAGTGGACATCCTTTGCTTATACCTGGTCATAGGGGAAAGCATTCAGTCTTTTGTCATTATTTTAGTGACAGGTGCCCTCTATTAAAATCTGAAAATTTATTTCTATTCTTGGTTTGATTAACTTTTTAAAGATTCAAATATGGATGCTTTTTGGCATCAGTTAAGATGATTGTATGGTTTTTCTTTTTTATTCTGTTGATATGGTAAATTATATAGATTTTAAAATTCTTAACAAACATTTCCTTGGATAAACCCCTAACTTATCATGAAGTATTACCCTTTTTATACATTAACAGATCCACTTTGCTAACATTTTTAAAGGTTTTTTATTTTTTGGGGGGTATGTTATGTTTATGTTCTTTTTCTTTCTTCTTTTTTTCGTTTGTTTTACGGTCCTGGTAATGCTAGCCTCATAAATGAGTTGGGAAGGGTTTGTTCCTCTAGTATTTTCTGGTAAAGTTTGTGTAGAATTGTTATGGCATCTTTAAATGTTTGGTATAACTCACTAGTGAAACTTGGGGGGATAAAGATTTTATTTATTTTTAGAGAGGGGAAGGGAGGGAGAAAGACAGAGAAACATCAATGTGTGGTTGCCTCTCAAGCACCCCCTACTGGGGACCTGACCTGTAACCCAACCATGTGCCCTGACTGGGAATCGAACTGGCGACACTTTGTTTCACAGGCCAAAACTCAACCCACTGAGCCACATCACCTAGGGTAAACGTGAACTTTTCTTTGTTGGAAGTTTTAAGCCATAATTCCATTTCTCTTGTACATATTCAGGTTACTCATTTTTTCTTGAGGGAGCTTTGTTACTTTGTGCCTTTCAAAGAATTGTTCTATTTCATCTAAGTTATTATATTTCTTGGAATTAATTTTTTATTATATGGGGTGAGGTAAAAGTAGGTTTACAGTTATTCATATGGAAAATAATAGCATAATAAATAAATAATAATACAATAATAAAGTGTTTTGTGTACTCACAATTGTAAACCTACTTTTGCCTCACCCTGTATTTCCCTGTTGTTTCTGTAATGTTTGCGGTGTTTCCAGTGATGGCCCCTCTTTTATTCCTAATATTGATAGTTTGTATCTTCTGTACTTTTTCTTGGTCTGTTTGGCCAGAGGTTTATAAAGTTTATTATCTTTACAAGGAATCAGCTTTTGGTTTCATTGTTTTTTCTGTTATTTTTCTGTTTTCGAATTTTTATATTTCCATTCTTACTTTACTAATTTCTTCTACTTGCTTTGCATTTAATTTGCTCCTCTTTTTCTAGATTCTTAAGTTGAAAAATTAGGTTATTGATTTTAGACCTTTGTTCTTTTCCAATATAAAACACTTGGTTCTTTAAATTTTGTCCTAAGTACTGGCTACATTCCACAAATTTTTATATGTTATATTTTCATTCAGTTCAACATATTATCTAAATTCCCTTAAGATTTTCTCTGGCACATGGCTTATTTAGAAATGTGCTGTTTAATTTCCAAATACTTGAGGACTTTCCTGATATCTTTCCTTTTGTCGATCAATTCTGTTGTGATCAGATAATATACTGTGTATGTGGTTTTCCCTCATTAATTTTTTATTGTAGTAAAATATACATAACATAAAATTTACCATTTTAAACATTTTAAATGTACAATTCAGTGGCTTTAAGCACATTAACAATGTCATATAACTATCACCATTAGCTATTTCTACAACTTTTTCATCATTCTAAATAGAAACTCTTCACCTATTGAACAATAACTTCCCTTTCCCCTAGCCCTTATTGACCTCTACTAAACTTTATAAATTTGCCTATTCTGTGTACAGTTTTAATACTGTAATCTTGTTAAGATTTGTTTTGTAGTCCAGAATGCGATCCATCTTGGTAAATGTTTCATATGCATTTGAAAAATTTGTATATTCTGCTGAGGGTAGAATATTCTCTAAATTTAACTATGGTCAAGTTGGTTTATAATATTATCCTTTTGTACCATATGGATTTTTTAAAAAGATTTTAATTAATTTATTTATTTTTAGACAGAGGGGAAGGAAGAGGGGGAGAGAGAGAGAGAGACAGAAACATCAATGTGTGGCTGCCTCTCACATGGCCCCCACTGAGGACCTGGCCTGCAACCCAGGCATGTGCCCTGACTGGGAATCAAACTGGTGACCCTTTGATTCCCAGCCCGCGCTCAATCCACTGAGCTACACCAGCCAGGGCTATACCATATGGATTTTTTAATTAAATTGTTCTACTGATTTCTGATAAAGTGTTGATGTCTCCACGTATAAATTTGGATTTTCCCTTTAGTTCTATTAGTTTCTGCTTCATGTATTTTGAAGCCTTATTTTTTAGGTACATACATATTTAGGGTTGTTACATCTTTTTGATGAATTACCCATTTGTAACTATATAATGTCTCTATCCATGTTAACACTTCTTTTTTCCAAACTGAAACATAAGCCCTTAAGTTTTATGAACTGGAAGTATTCCATCTCACACTCCCCAGTCACATATCTTAATCTAATTTTGTCAGATAACTACAGTAGTTTACATGTTTCTAAAAACAGAACTATTTGGCTTACAGAATAAGTCAAGGGCTGTGCAGTGACTAAAACAAGGCAATCTCACATTAGCAAAAAAGAAAAATTTTGGAAAGCCTTTATGGTGGTTAGTCGAAATAGTAGATTGAGTGAAATTTGAAATTCTGTATGAAACCTTCTACTGCATTTTTTCTTACATTTTGGGACCTCTACCATGTTTTCCCATCCTGTATCCCCCCAAAAACTATTGTTCTAGTAAATTTCAGTGGGACTGAGCATTGGAGTGACCCCTAATGCCAGAGTACACATACTCGTACTCCCTACATGCCAACCTAAATTCCTGAGGGAGCCAGGATGGACTTGATATCTATTTCTGGATCTCAGAATAGTGGAGAGTTTTGTTAGGTTGTTTTTAGTCCTAACAGGGCAGCATTAGCCAACATGGCTTGCAGTGTCATTGGTGGAGGAAATAGTATAACTTGCTCTCTATTCTTGACTTGCTTCCCTGTCATGGGACTTAAAAAACAACAACTACAAACCAGAAAACAGCTCTTACTGCGTAAAGAATGGGAACTACCTTTGAGGTGATTTGGCAGAAAAGTTAAATTATGAAAATGGGGAGTATCCTTTCATAGTCTCAAATTTCTCATCTCGAATATGAGGGTTATGAAAATGCCTGCTTCAGATTTTTGCTGTGAAAAGCAAAGATAATTGATAAAAATAATTTAATAAGCTGTAAAAAATCTAAATGTTAGAAATTAATACTGCCTTTTATATGAATCAACAAGATTTATCATCTTGCCTTAGCCCAGTAGCACAATTTGTTGGAGCATTGTCCTGATACGCCAAGGTTGAGTTCAATCCCCCATCAGGGTACATGTAGGAAGCAACTAATGAATATATGGGTAAGTGGAACAACAGATTGATGTTTCTCTCTCTCTTTCTCTCTCTCTCAAAAGCAACAAAAATCATTTTAAAAAAGACTTACCATCTTAATGATTTCGTTTAAATTGGAAAAGTTAATACTTTTATTTAGCTTATATTTCTTTCAAATTTCCTTTTTACTTTATAAAGAGAAGCAGTTGGCATTTCATCAATTTTTCTTTCAGTTTTATTGAGATATATTGACATAGAATACTGTGTAAGTTTAAGGAGTAAGCATAATAATTTGACATACATATATTGTGAGCAAATTTTTTTAAAAGTCCTTTATCCTTTATATTAATTTATCTGCTTTCTATTTTCAACAAAACGATTCAGTTAATTGAAATTATTTTCAATGAAGCCGTATTCATTTAAAGGTATTAAGAACACAAGCTATTTCCATAAATATACATGGTGCATCTTATCTTTTCAGACTAAACTTGAAAAGATGAAAATCTCTCTTCAGCTGTTTCTAAAACATAGTGCTCCTAAATACCAGTCTTTAAGGTCTCTCAGAATTCACATCCAGTCACCACTACAGAATATGTGTATATATATTCTGTTCCAGATAAAGTCAGTTGGAATATAGTCTTATTGTGTAATTCAGCTCTTTAGTCTATGCAAAGTATAATTTTAAAGTCTCTGCACATAGACTATACGTTTTTTGAAATATATGAGGTTGACAAAAATAATTAAATACAATAAATTATAGTTTAAATAATTTAGCACAAATTATACTGAATTTTTCCATTATTCAGAATAATTTAAAGATTTTGGTGTGTTTCAGCAATCACCTTGTAAACATCATGTATTGTCATGGACATGACTGTTCATAGAAGGAATAGGAAATACTGTTGAAAGCATAACCTGGATAACTTTTTTTAAAGTTCTTAAGATGGATTTCTGGCCAAGATGGAGGTGTAAGTGGATGTGCTTCGCCTCCTTGCACAACCAAAAGAAGGATAACAACCAATTTAAAAACAAAAAACAAGCAGAACTGCCAGAAAATTGAACTGTAGGGAAGTCTGACAAACAAGGAATTAAAGAAAAAACATTCATCCACACTGGCAGGAGGGGCAGAGAGGAAGCACAGTGAGTCCATGGCTGGTGGACAGGGCAGTCCCATACTCACATTTGGAAAAGAAACCTGGGGGGAACAATGGGGGAGCAAGCAATCCCAGCCCAGGACAGTCTGAGCAACCTAGGGTTCCAGTGCCAGGAAATAATGCCTCATAATCTCTGGCTGTAAAAATGTAGGGAGTTTGTGGTGGCAGAAGAAATTGCTAGTCTCTCAGGAAAGTCCATTTGAGAAGCCCACAGGGTCCTAGAACATACATAAGCCCACCCACCCAGGTATCAGCACCAGGGAAGCACCAGGAAGGGCACCATTCAGTTGCAGGAAGCAGGAGAAGTTACTGAAAGTGAGGCAAGAGCTAAGCAAGCAGCATTGTTCCCTCTCTGACCCCTCCCCCACATACAGCACCACTACAAAGCAAAGTGGGTTACCCCACCCTGGCGAATACCTATGGCTGCACCTCTTACATAACAGGTGCACCAAGACAAAGAAATATGGCCAAAATGAAAAAACAGAACAAAACTCCAGAAAAAGAACTAAGTGACAAGGAGATAGCCAACCTATCAGAGGCAGAATTCTAAGCACTGGTAATCAGGATGCTCAGAGAAATGATTGAGTACAACTGCAAAGTAAAGGAAAAAGTGAAGGCTACCCAAAGTGAAATAAAGAAAAAATATCCAGGGAACCAACAGCAAAGGGAAAGAAACCCGTACTCAAATTAATGATTTGGGAAAAAGGAAGAAATAAATATTCAACCAGAACAGAATGAAGAAATAAGAATTCAAAAAAATGAGGAAAGGCTGAGGAACCTCTGGGACAACCTTAAATGTACCAACATCCAAATCATAGGGGTGACAGAAAGAGAAGAGGGAGAGCAAGAAATTGAAAACTTATTTGAACAAATAATGAAGGAAAACTCCCCTAATCTGGCAAAGCAAATAAACATACAATCCCAGCAAACTCAGTCCCAAACAAGTTAGGCCCAAGAGATCCACACCAAGACACATCATAATTAAAATGCCAAAGGTTTAAGATAAGGAGAGAATCTTAAAAGCAGCAAGAGAAAAGGAGAGTTACCTACAAAGGAGTTCCCTTAAGACAGATTTCTTAAAAGAAACCTTACAGGCAAGAAGGAGCTGGAAAGAAGTATTCAAAGTCATGAAAAGCAAGGACCCACATCCAAGAATACTCTATCCAGCAAAGCTAGCATTTAGAATGGAAGGGCAGATAAAGTGCTTCTCAGATAAGGTCAAGTTAAAGGTGTTCATCATCACCAAGCCTTTATTATTTGAAATGTTAAAGGTACTTATCTAAGCAAATGAAGAAGTCAAAACTATGAACAGTAAAATAACAACAAACTGACAACTATCAATAAGTGAGCCTAAAGCAAAAACAAAAACAAACCTAGCAAACAACTAGATCAGGAGGAGAGTCACAGAAATGGAGATCACATGGGGGTTTATCAGCAGAAAGGTGGAAGGGGGAGAATGGGGGAAATGGTACAGGGAGTAAGAAGCATAAATGGTAAGCATAAAATAGAGAGGGGGAGGTTAAGAACAGTATAGAAAATGGAGATGCGAAAGAACTTATATGCATGACCCATGTACATGAACTAAGGGGGGATTGCTGGGGGGAATGGGGGTACTAGGAGGAGGGGGACAAAGGGGAGAAAAATAATGGGACAACTGTAATAGCATAGTCAATAAAATATACTTAAAAATAAATAAAATCTCTAAAAATAAAATAGTTCTTAAGATTAGTTTGCCTATTTGTAATTAATTTTTATTGGAATTGTTTTTAGTAATAAATGTTTCATCAAAGAGTTTTGCATATTAACAGCATTCATTTGGCCAAACAGCAACGCATCTGCAGAATCCTATTGTATTATATAAAGTGGGAATGTTGATTGGAATATTTTTTATTGCAAATACAAAGCACAGAAATTTTACAATTAATTGATTATCTCGATTGTTTGCACTGTAAATAAACCAGAGTTTTATGTATTTTTCACTGATCAGGCAATTAGGAGAGGGAGAATGCATTCATAATGACTAAGAATTGGCATTTGTTAAAGATAAAACAATAATTTATAAGTGGATTGTTTACATCATTATTTGTTTCTCACTACTAAAGTCTAATGACCAAATGTTTATTTGTTTTATTTATTTTTTTGTTGACATTATTAAAAATGTCTCCATTTCCTCCTTCTTTGCCTGCCTCTGCTTAGTTCACGCCCCTTGGCCCCGCTCTGGCCATCACCATACTGTTGTCTGTATATGAGTTATGCATGCATGTTCTTTGGCTAATCCCTTCAGTTTCTTTCATCCAGTGGCCCCTACCCCTTCCCCTCTGACAGGTGTCAGTCAGTTCCATGTGTTCATGCCTCTGCTTCTATTTTGTTAATCGGTTTATTTTGTTCATTAGATTCCACATATAAGTGAGATCATATGGCATTTGTTTTACTCTTACAGGCTTATTTTATTTAGCATAATAATCTCCAGGTCCATCCATGCTGTCACAAAAGGTAGGATTTCTTTCTTTTTTACTGCCATGTAGTATTGCATTGTGTAAATGTACCACAGCTTTTTAAAATATATTCATCCACTGATGGGCACTTGGTCTGTTCCCAGATCTTCACTATTGTAAATAACGCTGCTATAAACATAGAGGGCCATATATTCTTTCAAATTGTTGTTTCAGGATTCTTAGGATATTCCCAGAAGTGGAATTGCTGAGTCAAAAGGCAGTTCCATTTTTGATTTTTTGATGTAACTCCATATGGTTTTCCACAGTGGCTGCACCAGTCTGCATTCCCACCAACAGTGCACTAGGGTTCCTTTTTCTCTACATCCTCACCAGCACTTGTTTGTTGATTTATTGATGGTAGCCATTCTGGCAAATGTGTGGCGGTATCTCATTGTGGTTTTAATTTGCATCCCTCTGATGATTAGTGATTTTGAGCATTTTTTATATGTCTATTGGCCATCTGAATGTCCTTGTTGGGGAAGTGTCCATTCAGGCCCTTTGCCCATTTTTTAATTGGGTCGTTTGTCTTCCTGGTGTTGAATTTTATAAGTTCTCTATATATTTTGGGAATAATCCCTTACAAGATGTATCACTGGCAAATATGTTCTCCCATAAAATGGGTTCCTTTATCATTTTGCTGATTTTTTTTTTTTTTGGTGTGCAGAAGCTTTTTAATTTGGTGTAGTCCAATTTGTTTATTTTTTCCTTTATTTCCCTTTCCCTAGCAGACATATCAGCAAAAATATTGCTACAAGAGTTATCTGGGATTTTACTGCCTATGTTTTCTTCTAGGGTATTTATTATTTTACTAATTATATTTAAGTCTTTTATCCATTTTGAGTTTATTCTTGTGTTTGGTATAAATTGGGGTAATGGATAGACTTTTTTTTTTTAAGATTTTATTTATTTATTTTTTGACAGAAGGAGGTAGAAAGAGATGGGGAGAAACATCAATGTGTGGTTGCATCTCACGTGGCCCTCCTGGGTACCTGGCCTGCAACCCAGGCATGTGCCCTGACTGGGAATCAGACCAGCGACCCTTTGGTTCGCAGCTGGTGCTCAATCCACTGAGCTACACCAGCCAGGGCAAATGGCTAGACTTTTAAATTGAAGCATTTGAGCCCTGGCTGGTGTAGCTCAGTGGATTGAGCGCGGGCTGGGAACCAAAGGGTCCCCAGTTCAATTCCCAGTCAGGGCTCATACCCGGGTTGCAGGCCAGGTCCCCAGTGGGGGCCACATGACAGGCAACCATACGTTGCTGTTTCTCTCCCTGTCTCCCTCCCTTCCCCTCTCTCTAAAAATAAATAAATAAAAATGTTAAAAAAATAAATAAATTGAAGCATTTGAAAGATTTAGAATTTTAATTAAAAGTATGTTTTGTAGTTTTCTATAGTTAGGAGATAAACATAGATATTTCACTATGATATTTATTTTAAACTTCATAAATTATATGAAATAGAATGTCAGAAAAAGGTGTTGGATGAATGAAATAATAATATTTAAAATATTTAGACATTCTATAAAACATACTAAATGACTCACAAATAGCAGTTTTAAATATCTTTATTTTTGAAAAAAATTAATAGACTTTATTTTTTAAAACAGTTTCAGGCTGACAGAAAAACTGAGTGGAAACTATAAAAAGTTCTCATAGGATGACTCCCCCACCACCAACATCCTGCTCCTAAGTAGTCCATTTGTTACAATCATTGACCAATATTGGCACATCAGTATAACCCAAATTCTATAGTTTACATTAGGGTTCACTCTTTGTGTTGTACATTCCATGGGTATACACAAACGGATAATGATATGTCTACCATTACGATATCATACAGAGTAGTTTCACTGCACTAAAATTTATCCCTCTTTCCCCATAGCTCCTAAAAACCAATGATATATTTACTGTCTCCATTGTTTGCCCTTTTCCAGAATGTCATATAGTTTGAGTCAGAAGTCTTTTCGGATTGGCTTTTTTCACTTAGTAATATACATTTAAGTTTCCTCCATGGTTAAATAGCTCATTTCTTTTTAGTGATGAATAATATTTCATTGTCTTAATGTACTACAGTTTATTCACTTACTGAAGGACATATTGGTTGCTTCCCAGTTTTGGCAATTATGAATGAAGCTGCTACAAATATCTGCGCACAGGTTTTTTGTGTAGACATAAGTTTTCAATTTTGGGAGGTAAATACCAAAGATTACAATTACTGAGTTGTATGTTAAGGGTATCTTTACTTTTATAAGAAACCGCTAAACTGTCTTCCAAAGTGGCTGTACCATTTTGCATTTGCACCAGCAATGAATGAGAGTTCCTGTAGTTTTACATCCAACAGCATCTGATGCTATCAGTGCTCCAGATTTTGGCAGTTCTAATTGTTGTATGGTGGTATTTCACTGTTGCTTTAATCATCAATTCCCTAAATGACATGTGATGTTGGGCATCTTTTCATGTGATTATCTGCCATCTGTATATCTTCTTTGGTGAGGTGTCTATTAAGGCCTTTTGCTCATTTTTAAATCAAATTCCTCACTTTCTTATTAAACAATAAACAGTTTGAAGAGTTCTTTGTATATTTTGTATAAAACTCCTTTACCAGCTATTTTGCTAAATATCTGCAACCATTTTGTCCCCTTCTATGATGTCTGCTCATTCCATTGACATTGTCTTTCTCAGAGAAGTTTTTAATTTTAATGAAGTCCAATTTATCAATTATTCAAATTCATGGATCATGCCTTTGGCATCATATCTAAAAAGTCATCACCATACCCAAGATCATAGGTTTTTTCCTATGTTATCTTCCAGGAATTTTATAGTTTTCATTTCACATTTAGGTTGGTGATCCATTTTGAGTTAATTTTTTATGAAGGGTTTAAGATTTATGTCCAGATGCATTTTTTCCTTTCTTTTCCTTTCCTTTCCTTTCCTTTCCTTTCCTTTCCTTCCTTCCTTTCTCTTTTGCATGTGACTATCCAACTGTTCCAGCATTGTTTCTTGCAGAGATTATCTTTGCCCGTTTATATTGCCTTTGTGCCTTTGTCAAAGATCAGCTGACTATATTTGTATAAGTCTTTTTCTGGGCTCTATATTCTGTTCCATTGATCTATTTGTCTATTCTTCCACCTATACAAAACTGTCTTGATTATTTTAGCTTTATAGTAAGTCTGGATTGGTATTTTATACCATTTACTTGTAATTATTATTTTAGGACTTAAATGTGCCATTTTCCTTTTTGTTTTGTGTTTATTGTCTCTCTTTTGGCTTGTCTGTGTTATTTTTTCTGCTTTCAAGTGGGTTACTTGAACATTTTTAATAATTCCATTGTAATGTATCTATGGTGTATTTGTATATATCTCTTTCTATAGTTTTTTTTAGTGATTTTTCTACGTATTACATTTTATGTATATATAACTTATCACAGTTTACTGGTATTAACAATTTACCAGCTCAAATAAAGTATAGAAACCATGCTTGGCTTTATATCACTTTAACCTCCCTTGTTTTTAATATAATTATCTTTAATATTTCCTCTACATACATTTAAAACCATGTCAAGCAGTGAGACATCATCCTGGGTTGGCCTGACCAAATCAGAGGAACCTTTAAAAGTAGATGAAGCATTAGATACCACACTCCCACTGGTCTGTGTCTTATGGGTGCCCCCTGGGACTTGAAAGTGGTCCCAGACAAACCACTAGCAAGAAAACTGGGATCACTGTCTTGCAACTGCAAAAAGTGAATTCTGCCAATAACCTGAATGATCTTGGAAGAGGACTGTAAGCCTCAGATGAGAACCATTCCCCAGCAAACACCCTCACCTCACTTCAGCCTGGTGAGACCCTGAGCAAAGGAACCAGTTGCCCTGTACCTGGACTCCTGACCCATAGGAACTGTGAGGTAAATTTAGTGTTGTTTTAAACTGTTAAGTTTGTGGCATTTGTTACACAGCAACAGGAAACTAATACACTTGCTTTGAGCTTTGTTAGTTGGGACTAGAGCAGCTTTGAAACAAGGGCTAATTTTGTCCCACTATTGGGGCAAAACCTTTCCACCCAGTACTCTGAATTAAGAAGTTTTCCTCTCTGGCTATGGGAACAGGAGCTATTTCCACCAATGGATTAACTCCAAGAATTATTCCTTTCAATCCTTGATTATTCTTTTCCCAGCCTCAGGAATATGTTAATCAGTGTTTAGCTGAAGGCTCCAGGATGAATCTCCTTAGGTCTCTGGGTTCCTTCTCCCTGATCCATGGCCTAGTAACTCTCCTAGATAAGATGGGACAACCATAGGTCTCACCTTACTTGCTCCCCATCTTGCATTCTTCACTGTCCTTTGTTACTTGTACATAATATCTTAAAACCATAATTACATATCCTTTGTCTGGTTTTTCAGTTGGTTCAGGTGAGAGGATAAATCTGGTTTCTGTCATTCCAATTTGGCTATAAGAAGAACTCCAGTGCCACACTTTGTACTTTTAAATTTTCTTGGTTTTGCTCATCATGTTGTTTCTTCTAGATTATTACTTGGTGAACTCCTTATGTCCAAGGCCTGGTCAGATGTTACCTCCTCTATATATCCTAATCGAAACTTCCAGAAAGAAACACCCATCTCTTTCTTTGTACTCCCAATGGCCTCATTGCATCATATTTTTACTATAAGATGCATCACATTATATCCTAATTGCTTAATTAGGTGACTGACTTTCCTTTTGGGATGTAAAAGGAAATGGTTTTCATTCAATGAACATTAGAGCTACAATGACGAAATGTTTTGTACTATTACGAACTTTAGGTCAATAAGCAATCACAATGCCATAAGAGAGCAGTTTATACAAGATGCTGTGCACTGTGCATGGGAAGAAAAATCACAAAACAGGAGTCTGCTCAAGTATTACAGGAGTATATCCCTCCATCTGAACCTGAGGGCCAAGTAGGAATCCACAGGTAAAAGTGTTAGTTAAAAGAAATGCTATACCAAGTAACCATATGTCAAAATCAAGAGAGATATAGATAGAGAACATGATATGTTTGGTTAAGGGTGAATAGTTTTAGCATGGGTATTTCAATGCTGTTTTCTTTACTTATTTACCTCTGTAAATGTTCAGAAAAAAGTAAACCAAAGCCGCTTCATCCCTCAATATTTGTTGAGTGCCTCTTCTATGCCATGCTCTGCTGCATTCTAGTGCTGTAAGGATAAGCAAAGAGAGGTCCAATCCCTACTCCTATGCAGCTAATGGCCAACATCAATTGCTATATTTCACAATACAGGACACAAACGTTGAATAAAATAGCATTCGATGATCTTATCAAGGCATGCCAAGCAGTTCTTATGACGTACACACATTAAGCAGAAACTCCAGGTTGAGTTTTTTCAACACACTATTAGTCCACTTCTCATCGCCAAGGTATCTGCCCTGCACTCAGGGATACAAACTAATGCTAATATTAGCTTCATCAGCACACAGGAATGAATGACAGAGGAATGAAGAAAAGAGGAAGGAAGGCAAGTCTGCTGCCACCAAAGGCAATGAAAACCTTTTTTTCTACCTCCTGCTTTTTGTATTATCCATGCTACTCTTTTCATTAGTCTATCACATTTAGTTTTGTTAAATACTGGCCTAGAGTGAATCTGAACAGACTATGTTTCACATTACTGATTTTCTCTTCTAGTTATAGAGACCTGTATTCATGAAAAGTGGATTTCTCATGGGAAGTTATTTGCAATTTTGATAAGCAACATGGCTTAGTCAATCTAAAACAAACACATCTAGAAGAATAAGGGGCTGGAGGTGGTGTTAGGGATAGGAGAATCTGTTGCACCCTGTTACTGAAGAATTGCTGTTTTCTAAGCATTATATGTGTGTTTCAAATAGATCTCAAGAGGTGTTTGTATGTCATTTTGAAAAGGAGAGGGAGAAGAGTTCGATGCTAACTTTGGGCCCTGATCTCACTGAGATGCCTTTTTTTTTTTTTCCCCCTGGGTCTACTATATTCTTCCTCAAAAGGGCAGAATCCAGGCCTGATGCAGGGAAAGGGAAGGGGTTAGTCTGTTCTATAAACTGTTAGAGAGATTTAAAAAATAGGCAATCTAATTGACTCATACATGGCTCACAGCCATTTAAATGCTTGCAAAATTGCTTCTTGCGCAGTAGTGGTGACCACAGAGAAGCAGAAGTAAAATGCAAGTGATAATGGGAACTCTTAGGAAATGTTTTGCAGGACTTTAAAACTTCTGTTAAACCTCATGTTTAACCTTGTATAGAACTGTCCTTTGGAAAATTAAATGCGTTTCAGTGAGCTTACTGCAAGTTAAAATTCACATACTTTGCCAACAAAATAATATCTCTTTGGTTTCTACAAATACATTGCCTTTCAGAAGCAAGTGCTGAAGAAAAACAATTTTTTTCAAGAACTGTGGCTACATCATTACTGGGAGATTTGTAATCTGTTTTAAACATGTTACTAAAATAGAAGTTGACATAACTACTGTGTTTGCTGCTTACATTTAATTAAAGGCATTACTTAAAATAAAATATATTGATTTGATTGTTTAAGCTATCAGCAACATGCACATGTTACTTTCTATATATTCACTTTTAACAAAAATTTTCTTTTGCTATCTTCTTCAAGATATGGCCCTTGTACCAACTGGCTTCACTGTAATTATTCTCTAGTTTCTCCTTATGCTGTGTTGAAACTCACCTCATGCTCTCACTCGGTATCATTTATTTTTCCTTGTTAATTGTACTCCAAAAAAATTCTCTCATCTGTTTGTTTTGTCTCACTAATTAATTAAACATAATCAAATGAAATATAATACAATTGATTTATAATTTTTATCTCTAAATTGGTTAGCTGGTCACCAGCTTGGAGGTAAGAAATTATTTCCATCTGTGAGAGACCTCCATTCTGAAAGCCTAAGTTGTCATAATGACAACACTGTAGTTACTCATCATGTTCTTTGTTATAAACAGTTATCTCCCCAGTTACCAAAGATATTTTTTCAGGCATCCACTTGAATTTTTAAAATAATCTGTGATTTATTTTATTACTGTTCTTGTTAGTTTTTTAAAACATTAATTCACTAGAATTATATGATACCATTTTGAGTCAAAATGAAAGACTGAATTTCCTTTAGAAACTAAGAGCTGAGATTCATTATTAAAGTGACTTGGGGGGGTCTTCTGGTGATTTAGTTATGATAAACTTTTAAACATTTTGTGTATTATGTGTGAATATGACTTACTAAACAATGATACCAACTAATAAAAAAGAAAAGATTAAACCATTCTAAAGGAATAAAAGTATTGTCTAAGCATTAAATTTCTTTTCATGGAAGAATCATTAAAATTATAGATATATATAAGTAGATAGATAGAGAGATAGATAGATAGATAGTTTCTGTCCTGGCCTCAGAAAACTTGCCCTGTACGCTATGCCACAGCTGGTTCCAATCATTTGATATTTCCTATGGGGCTCATGATATGTTTTGAACTTTTCTTTTTCAACTAAAAAAATCTCAACTATTCTTGTAGAATTTAGGGATTACAATTAATACATGTGCAAAACGAAAGCTACAACCTTCAAATCACTACCAGGATATTTCCTAACCTCTTTCCTGTAGTCTTTATGGCTTAAAACATAGAGGCAGAGGTCAAATGAAGTTTGGGGAAAATATTGCACTTCTTAACCCAAAGAAGCCAGGGGGAACAGAGCCATAAGTCATAGCTTTAGCCACTGCCACCACACTTTTAAATCATTCCTTTAGAAGAGCCAACAATTAAAAAAGAAACTTATGTCTAGCCCATCTATACAAAGAGTAAATGTAAGTAAATTTAACTCCTACATTGCTGTTCTTCAAGCTTCCAAACTCTAGCTGCTTGGTGGAGTGATTATTTTCTCCTCCATTCTCAGGTTTACGCATACGGGCCTAGCTTTACTCTAAAATAGAAAGGCTGTCACTTCAGTTCTGTGCATAAGTCTCTACCTGTGTTGACAGAGCTCCACAGGGAAGGCTAGGCAAATGAATGTGTTTGTTGCTAGGACACCAGGCTGTTTCCAGGGCAGCAGGCCATTGATATTTGCTATTCTCTTGAAGACTAGCACTACACCTGTTCCTTAAGAAATATGTTTGTTTTCCTTCATTATAAAGCAAACACTTAATGGGAAATATCATAACTGCTTGGCTGCTACTTCTGTATAGATTTCAAGGAGGAATATAATATACCAAATACAATTTGATTTATGGGAGGGGGATTCACATATACATACAACCTAAGTCTTCATATGTAATCACATATTTATATGATTGTTTGAGTCATTGTGAGATTTATTGTCTACCATGTGCCACAGAAGATGTGAGGCAATAATGCATATTCTTCCAAGGCTACCCCAAGATTTGTCCTACTTGTGCTCATGAAGTGAATATCTTTGTATGAGATGTTCAAAGACTATATGATATGCCTTCCTATGGAACTCCCCTTTTTTCTCCTCCTATTAGCATCCAGTTGTCACCAACATTGCCATCACTACTGTCTATGACTGCTAACAAGGGCTGGGACTAGGGTGTCTAGGCATAAAATTTAATGAGGCCCTCCCTTTTAGGGTCATGCAAGTGCCCTGCTGCCAACATTTACCCAAGGTGGTAAACACTTGAGTCAAGGACGCCAAGATCAAGAGCAAGTCTCCTGTTACTGATGAAATTCCAAGGGTCCTTAATTGTTACCAAACAACAAAGGGGGATCAGCTGCCCATTGCCACAAAGGGCAAACTCGAGAGGCAGAGGCCGGTGAGAAAGGAAAGAGGTTTTTATTTGGATGCTGAATGATCTGGGGGAATGAGGGAATTACCCATCTCAAAGCTCATCTCCTTTGCAAAAACCAGCCCAAATCCAGTTGTTCTCAGCAAGAGCAAAACAAAAGCTGTGCCCAGAGTTCCTGCTACATTTTAAAGTACCATCCTTTGGAGCCTGCAGGCAGCTGCTAAGTGGTCGTCCAGGTAGCTTAGCTTATTTCCAGATGCTGCCTGGCTTCACGCTCCCTCCTAGAGGCTGTATATAGAGCTGGTGTGGCCATAGCCATGCAATTTCTAGGGCCACAAGGTCATGTGTTCCCAGATGAGAGAGCATACGAATAGAGCAGACACTAGCAAATGTTCCACCAGGTCAGATAGGCAGGCAGAGAGAGAGAGAGAGAGAGAGACTTGCTCCTGGAGATCATGGGCCACATGACAAAGGCCACGTGGCCCATGGAAACAACAGGCCAGTGCATCATTTGATTGTATGTCCCAAGCAGTGAGAGACAAGCAAGAAATAGTTTCTTTGTACCACTGGGACTCTATTTGTTTTGGGTGTGGGACAGGATAGGTGCTTTCTCAGAATGACCAATTAACCTCCCAAATTTTCGTGTGCTTTGGGTGTGTCCGCCTCCCAATCAATCCCTTCTTTTCTCAGGCTAAACTGACAGGCCTCTTTGGTCCAGCACCTTCCTCTGCCACCATTCTGACTTCCACAACACATGTGCCAGCCTTCTTCTGATCCCACCTCCCAAATCTGTTACTGGAGGTGGGTAGGGGTCTTTATCATTTATCCAAATATCTTGCTAGCCATGTGCAATCTCAGGGTAAAAACCTCCCCCTGCTGCCATCATGGCTGATGGGGGAGACTTGTGTGGCACTCTGCCAACTCTGCACCTTCCATGCCCTAGTCCCTGTATTCAATGAATTGTCTGCACTCAAGGCCCACTGGCAGAGAGTGATGGAACCAAAGGCCTATGTAAAAGGACCCTGGAAATCCCACTGGCCTCTCAGGCAGTGCCAGGGGAAGGCATCTCCAAGGGGCAGGTCATCTGAAGCCAGGGCCAGGACCTCGGCTCTAGGGGCAGAGCACATGCAAGGCATGTGGTTCAGTTACTCAGTAACATGGCCTCACAGTCCTCTGGAAGCACAGCCTGGTACTACAAAACTCAATGTTCTAAGCATGGTCCTGGGTGGCTTGCAAAGCATTTTTTGTCCAGTTACATGCTGTCATTACTTGAACCTCCAACCTCTGTCCCTGAGGAGAATGGCTCGGTACACAAATGGCTCCCAGGTCCCATTACCATGTCCCAGCTCTATCTCCCCTGGCAGCCCCTCCTCTTTCCTACCCTCAGCCTAGTCTCAGCAGTCTGGAGAGGCTAGACTATCTATCAGTATCATAATCTCTCAACTCAGTTTTAACTCCCTCCTTCACTGTCTTCCCATTACCCTAAGACTAAAGCATAAATCTGTGGCAACTGGGCTGGAGAACCATTTAATTGACTGACACTGTCTTATTCGGAACCATCCCTCTCCTCCCACACTGGCAGTCCAAACAGGATCCTTGATCCTCCATGTAAACAAACTTCCATGGGCCAGATACTGTATCTTGAAACACATTTACATATTCATTTACCTTGGATTCTAGATGAATAAGATTCAGGTTCAAGATGAATCTTAAACATCATATAATGTTTTCTTTTTGGAATGCAGCGTTACTTGATACAGTATTTACCTAATGTGGCATTAAAAGCTACTGATGGACCTCTGGTCAAGATAGCAGCATAGGCAGACACAGCTCACCACTTCACACAACCACATCAAAATTACAACTAAAATATAAAACAACCATCACTCAGAACCATCAGAAATCAAGTTGAATGGAAGTCTGACAACAGAATTCAAGAAACCACATACATCCAGACTGGTAGGAGGGGTGCAGATGTGGAATGGGCTAGTCCCACACCCATATGTGATGCTTAAAAATTTGAGAAGGATATCTTCAGAATGAGGAGTCCAAGCCCCACACCAGGCCCCCCAGCCCAAGGTTCCAGTGCCAGGAAGATAAGTTCACAAACTTCTGGCTCAAAAAACCAGTGGGGATTGAGTCAGTGGAAAAAAATTCTGAAACCCCAAGCAGTTCCTCTAAAAGCACCCCCACACAGACTCACTCCCTCTGAGCTCTAGCATTGGGGTAGCAGCTTGAAAGGTACCAGTGGTATACAGGAAGAAATAAGTGTCTGGCATCAAGGTGAGCAGAGGCCATTGTCCCTTTTCTAAACCCTCCCCCCACAGAGCTGGTAAGCTGGTGGCCATATCTGAGACTCCATCAACCTATCTAACACTATTTGACCTGCCTTGGAGATCCCCAGAGACTCTACCAACCCAACTTACAAGCCTTCCCAAGCCACTTTTCATATGAATGGCTCATCTTTCATCTTGGCTCATGCTTCACCACTTCTTAAATCCTCTTGAAAATGCAACAGCTGCCTTCAGTGAGCCCAGGCCTGGATTAGCAGCAGCTAGTCTAGATTCACTGCTTGACTTTGCCTGGGAATCTCCAAGGCCAGCACAAGTAGCAGCCATCTCAGATTGCTTTATAGCTCAGGCAGGATGGCCCCGGGTATAACACAAGTGGGGGCTGATGTTGGCCTACACCACCCAGGGAACCCCAGGGTCAGCAAACCCAGTGGACAGTTACAGACCATGCTGTAGCACCACCATCCTGCCTCTGCACAGCTGATCCTCCATGGAGGGCAGAAGCTTGTGGTAAGTGGTCAGAGCCAATCCTTGCAGCTGACTGGCCTGGGTAAATACCTTGCATTGATCTGCTAATAGCAACCAATACTCAACTACCAGAGGAAAGTGTACTCAGCTCACAGGAAGGGCACATCTCAAAGTACCCAGCTTGGGTGATAGTGGAGGCTGTGCCATTGGACCCTACAGGACACCTACTATATTAGGCCACTCTAGCAAGACACAGAGTCAAAGAAACTCTACCTAATACATAGAAACAAACACAGGGAGGCTGCCAAAATGAGGAGACAAAGAATATGGCCTGAATGAAAGAACAGAACAAAATTTCAGAAAAAAAAAAAACTAAACAAAATGGAGATAAGCAACCTATCAGATGCAGAGTTCAAAACACTGGTTATAAGGATCTCAAGGAACTTAGTGAGGACCTCATCAGCACAAAAAAAAGACGCAGTCAGAAACAAAGGATGCACAAATTGAAATAAAGAACAATTTACACGGAAACAACAGTAGAGTGGATGAAGCCCAGGATCAAATCAATGATTTTAAACATAAGGAAGACATAAATAACCAATCAAAACAACAAGAAGAAAAATGAATTAAAAAAAATGAGGATAGTATAAGCAGCTACTGGTACAACTTCAAGAGGCTCAACATTTGCATCATAGGGATACCAGAAGGAGAAGAGAAAGAGCAAGAAATTAGAAATCTATTTGAAAAAAAAAATAAGAAAATAAAACTTCCTTAATTTGGTGAAGGAAATAGAATGCAAGTCCAGGAAGCACAAGAGTCCCAAACAAAGTGGATACAAAGAGGCCCACTTCAAGACACATCATAATTAAAATGCCAAAGGTTAAAGATAAAGAGAGAATCTTAAAAGCAGCTAGAGAAAAAAAGTTAGTTACCTACAAGGGAGTTCCCATAAGACTATCAACTGATTTTTCAAACGAAACTTTGCAAGCTAGAAGGGATTTGCAAGAAATATTCAAAATCATGAAAGTCAGGGACCTACAGTCAAGATTGCTCTACCCAGCAAAGCTATCATTGAGAATCAAAGGGCAGATAAAGAGCTTTCCAGAAGAAAAAACTAAAACAGTTCATCATCACCAAACCATCATTATATGAAACATTGAAGGAACTTATTTAAGAAAAAGAATATCAAAACCGTGAATACAAAATGTCAAAAATACATATCTATCAGTAATTGAATTTAAAAAACAAACTAAGCAAACAAGAGGAACTGAGACAGAATCATGGATATGGAAAGCATTTCAATGGTTGCCAGATGGGAGGGGGTGTGGAGGAAGGGGTCAAAGGGTGAGGGGGTTAAGAAGTACAAATAGGTAGTTCCAGAATAGCCATGGGGATATAAATTACAATATAGGAAACAGAGTAGCCAAAGAACTTATACACATGACCCATGGACATTAACAAGGTGTGGGGATTGCCTGATGGAGTTGGGGTTGCTGGGTGGAGAGAACTAAGGGGGAAAAATCAGGACAACTGTAATAGCATAATCAGCAAAATATGATTAAAAAAAGAAAATAGTTCCTCAAAAAGTTAAATGTAGAATTACCACATGATCCAATAATTCCACTTGCAGTATATGTGCAAAAGAATGGAAAGCAGAGACTCAAACAGATTCTTTGTACACCAATGTTCACAGAGCATCATTCACAGTATCTGAAAGGTGAAAACAACCCAAATGTCTATGGACAGGTGACTGGATAAACAAATAGAATATTATTCAGCCTTAAAAAAGAACGAAATTCTGATGTATGCTACAATATAAATGAATCTTGAAAACTTATGCTGTTTTTACGTATGCTAAGTAAAATAAAACACACAGAAAAGGATAAATATTGTGTGATTGATGCTACTTCAGTGAGGAACTAGAAAAGCCAAACTACCAGAGGCTACAGTGATGAGGTATTTGGAAGACATTGTTTAATGGGTACAAAATTTCTGTTTAGGATGACAAAACAGTTCTGAAAATCAATAGTGGTGATGGTTGCACCATGAATTACTTAATAGCACTAAACTGTACACTTAAAAACTGCCAAAATGGTGAATTTTGTTAGGTATACTGTACCATAATAAAAAAATCAACTAAAAAAATAAAAACTATTGATTTTTAGAATGTTGATTAGGTGAGAGTTTGACCCAGTTGACAAGATTATATAGCCAAACAGAAGAGATTGCAAAGATATGGTGATCGCTGTGGCTACAAAACTATTTCAGAGAGAAATGATTCTCCTCCTTTCAGAGAGTCTCTTCAGTGCCTGAAAATATAGCTTAAAGAGCTTCCTTTTTCCTTGTCCAGTTAGTTAATCTTTCAAATGTTTTATTGTGGTGGTTCTCTTAGCTTTTCTTACTCTGCTTCAATCAGTGGCAAGACTTGCCTAAAGGCATCTGGACTCCTTTCCCAATTCAAATTAAGAGGCCCTGTGGCTTGTCAAGGAGGTAGAGAAAAGGGAGTGAACAGGGAGTGTCAAAAAGGGAGTGTCCTTACAATAAGGGTTGATCCATCTGAGTAGTTAATGCTGCTCCATCTGACTTTGACTTGACCCAAGATTTGTACTTGCTCCATTTACATGACTACCCAAACCCACAACATTCTAATTAGTTTGTTAGCTGTTGCTGATACTATATTTTCTCCAATTTGTTTCATTCTGATGTAACTAACATTATGATCAGATCACCTTCCCCTTTAAAAAACATGAAATGATTTCCTAGTGTAGAGGTTGACAAACTATTGCTAGTGGAGAAAATCCAACTTCTTGTTTTTCTATGGCTTGTGAACTAAGAATGATTTTAACACATGAACATTTGTAATGCATTTGCTGGTAGGCACACTAATTTTGAACACCAATTAAGAAAAATCTGATCCCCCAAAAGAATTTCACACAGTAGACCAATATTATAAAATAGTTCTTCTTCTTCTTCTCCTTCTTCTTCTTCTCCTTCTTCTTCTTCTTCTTCTTCTTCTTATTATTATTATTATTACTATTATTATTATTATTTTGAATTCCATTATGGAAATTAGTTTTCTTTCCTGCTGTATAAGTACTATTTACAAAATACCCTTGATTTTGCCTCTTGGCCTGCAAAGCCTAAAACATTTGTTATCTGGATATTTATAGAAAAAGTTTGTTGATCTGTGCTTTATTTAGCATATTCAGAGTAAATTCATATCCTTTAACTTGAGGTTTGAGAACCTGCTTGAGCTTTCCTCAGCCCCTATAAGGTCTTACCCTTGACCCCAACCTGTTCTTTCACTGATCTATTTATTATGCTACATTTTCCTGCCTGTTTTCTTTGTGCTGTTCTCTTTTGCTGAATTTCCTTCTTCTTCTATCTCTTGATACTGAAGTCCTCCCCTTTCTATGAGGTTTTCCACAGTTTCCACTGTCTAATTATATATTCTCCTTATCTTTTCTATTGCATAATGTACTTCAAGTATAATCAGTCCTCAGTTAATTAGGGTAATAAAACTATATCTGTGGAGCTCTGGCTGGGTAGCTCAGTTGGTTAGAACATCGTCCTGCTATGCCAAGGTTGTGGATTTGATCTCTGGTCAGGGCACATACAAGAAACAACCGATGAACGCAAAAATAAGTGGAACAACAAATTGATGTTTCTCTCTCTCTCCCCCCACCATCCCTCTAAAATCAATAAATAAAATTAATTTTAAAAAAGTATGTATCTAGGGTAAGAATGGAGGAGGAGATAATACAAGCTGTCACAGTCAAAATATGGTTTGGACTAAATTTAATGTAATTGATATATGATTTGAAGTAAATTTAGCTACAGTTACATCTGGTGAACAGAGAGAACATGTATTACTTGCCTTTTCAGCAGCCATTCACCCATCTTGTAAAGACAGTCTGATATCCAGTCTCAGGCCACATGATCTGAGAGGAGCTCTACCCTTGGTCTAAGGTAAGGTACATGACCTTGGCTTAAGCCATTCAGTGCATTACATATCTTTTGCCAAAATTGTCAGGGTGGATATATGACTGAGGCTGATCCGGACTGAATCTTGGGATCTTCACTTGGACTACTTGGAATTACAAATAACAAGTAGAAATATGCAGCCCCAAGGCAAACCACCTCACAACAATAAAGTCAGAATAAAGGAAGTGGAGCCAGAATGGGAGAGAGAAGAAAAGAAATCAGATAAGATTTTTTGGTCCTCTATATCCAGCCACATGTGAAACTAGACTTAACTGTAGACCTCAAATTTAACTATCTATTTAATTCCTTTTTAAAAATATTATTTTGTATTAGCTTCAGATGTACAGCTTATAACATAGTTTAATTCCCTTTCTTGATTATCTAGCTTGGGTGCGGGTTTTAGTCACAGGGAACCCTAAAATCATGATAAAAGAACACATTTATCAGTTTGTAAATGTCATTCAAAAATATGATAAAAATAAAGACAGTTGTCCAGAGGAGAGCATCCCACCAGTACATCATAAGGGATGTTGGCTGTGGTACTTGTGCCACCACTGTACTATTAATGCCATTTTTTTCCTTCTCTACTGAGCAAACTTGCAATGTCATGCAAAATATGACAAAATAAATTTATTTTTTAAATTTAAAAACAAATGAATCATTTGACTCCCATTCCATATGAAATTCAAGACAACATATCTAAATATAATTGGAAAGGGATGATTTGTTAGAAGTTGGCATAATGTGGCAAGTATTATAGTTTATAACAACATGTAAGGGTTTTCACTGATTCAACACTATTTGATGAAAAAGCATGAAAAACATTTCATGCTTTTATTTTTTTATAAGATTTTATTCATTTATCTTTAGATAGATGGGGAAGAGAGGGACGAAGAAAGGGAGAGAAACATCAGTGTGTGAAATGTGTAAGAGATACATCAGCTAGGCAGTTGGGACCCAGCCCGCACTGCAGGTGTGTGGCCTGACTGGAAATTGAACTTGTGACCTTTTGTTTCTCAGGCTGACGCCCAATCCACTGAGCCACACCACCCAGGTCTATTCCCATGCTTTTCAAAGGTATTCATACACACGCCTAAGTGTGTGTATGTACATCTATATTGACTGTGTTTGATCATAAAACTGGTGTAAGCAACTGCTGACTTATTGAGAATTAATTGTATTGTATAGTACTGGCCATAGGTAGGTGGTACACGGGAATAATAGGAAAATATCCTTAAAACTAGAACTTGTTCTTCTAGCCATTATGCAATAACAGAGACTAGATTCACCCTCCTGCCTTAAATAACTGGAAAGTTGGATAAAATATATAAAACAAAGTTTTCCAGATGTTAGACAATAGGCAGCACAGGACAGCAACTCTTGAGATATGGGAACAATTGAGGTGAAAGACCAAAGAGCACCCTAGTTCACTGGCCACGAAGCAGGAAGGAGAAACAAAAATCCAGCCTAATAGCTGCACTGGGTTGAGGAGCCTGAGCTGAGAGCTTGAGGAGGCCAAAGCAACTACCAGGTATGAGGCAAAGTGTCGGAGGAGAGAGAGCTACATGCAAATCATCATCTCTCTCAGAGATTTTACAGAGAAGTCCTCTTGAGTTTTAGGGTGTGAGGAAACTATGAAGCTGAGGATAGAACCACAGGAGAGAGACAGGAAGAAAAATCCCTAGAGGGTTATTTGCACAGAGCTGAGAATAGTTCATTTCCCACAAGCGCTGGTTAAAGTCCTCAGAAGAGCACTGAGCAAGAAACAGGAGCAATTTATGTCTCATTGCATCAAAAGTAATGAATGTGGGGCAGAAAAGGGGAAGAGAAAGTGATGGTAGCATTTTAAAACATATTGTTGTACTTAAAGTATTCCTTGCCCTTTTCATAGGATATTTTCACTCTAAAAAGAGAAAAATATAAGGGGACCTATTTAAACATCCAATTTATAGCATAAAAAATTTAAATTCTTCCCAGAAACCAAAAGGTCTACCAAAAGGACATACCTTGTCTCAATCAGATATCAAAACACACATAGAAAATCTTGTAAAAACCACTTCAAATATAACATTGCTCTGACCCAAAATTCTTGGGGAAAAAAACAAACCCAAGAAAACACGACTGTTTTTATGTAAACTAAATGAAAAAATAGGGCATAATTATGGGTAAAAGTCTTTTGAAAAAGATGGAATTACTTCTGTCACCAAAAACAAACAAATCTTGTCCTGAAGTAGTAAATAGATGAATAATGTATGCTAATATTGTCTGAAATTTATATAGAATACCAATCACCTATCATAATACTATAGTCATGAATTCTTTGACAGTCATCTTTCTCTTGTGTTTTAACTTAGAACAATTTCTGATACACTACTTTCTCTATCCTCCCCCAACCCTGCTTTCTTCCATTCAGAGATAAACAAACCCGCCTTATTAAAATAATTATCAGAACTTAAAAAATGTCACCTAGTAAAGCTGGACAGAAGAACTGAAAGGAAAGTTAGTAAAAGGAATTGAGAAGATCTATTTCACAGAAATGAATCCAAAAGCATTCACCCTTAGCAATGCTACCTATTTGACCCGTGTGTGCCAGGAGTCTTACTCTCAACACCTCTAGACTAGTGTTCTCTGTATTCAGACTCCGCACACACTTATTACCAGTTCCTTATCTTCTAGCAGAATAAACATGGCTGACATCAGATTCCCTTGTCCTATTCTATCCTGTGCATTTCTGGTCTTTTTCTCCCCTAAGTTTTTTTTTTTTTTTTAAGGGAAAAATCCATGGTAAAATTGCTAAAGTTTTGGCAGGATTCAGATTGAAATTAGGGGAAAAATAGGATAACTGCAACTATTCTATTCCATTTTAATATAGTTTGAATTATATTTTCCTTAATAAGACTTATTCAACTTTCCCATTTATTTATAAGGGCTTAATTATGCTATGTACTATGACTTAGAATAATGAGATAAAGAATATGTTACAATAAACTTTCACATTAGTTTGCCTTTGTGTCATCTTGTTTTCTCTCTTGCTCCATAGAATTACTAAGTAAATGAAGTTGCTGTGAATTTTGCATATTATACATCAAAATACTGAAAATAAAGGCTAAAGTTATCGGGGTTTTAAAAAAAAACTAGTGCCCTGGCTGGTGTGGCTCATTTGTCTGGAGCTTCGTCCTGTAACTGAAAAGTTGTGGGTTCAATTTCCATCAGGGCCCATACCTAGGTTGTGGGTTCTATCCCCAGTCTAGGTGTATATGTTTCTCTCCTTTCTTCTCTCTATAAAAGCAATGAAATAATGTCACTGGGTGAGGATAAAAACCAAACCAACAAACAAAAAAACCCCTAGAACTTAGGTTTAAAATAAAAACTATTTTATTGTTACTCTGTTGATACCAATATATTTATCAACTTAGCTTCTTGGCTTAAATGTAGTTATAAGCATGTGTGTGTGTGTGTGTGTAAATTTTTTAAAAATCCTCACCCAAGGATATGTTTTTATTGATTTTAGAGAGAGAGAGAGAGGAGGAGAGAGAGAGAATCATGGATGTGAGAGAGAAATATTGATCAGTTGCCTCCTGTAGGCCCCAACTGGTGATCTAACCCACAGCTAGGTATGTGCCTTGACTAGAAGTTAAACTCATAACTTTTTGGTGTACAGGATGATGCTCCAACCAATTGAACCACCCAGCCAGGGCATGTAGTTATATATTTTGATATCTCATGTCAACCATCCAATAAACTATAATCATGGAATTATTTGATATATCTATGATCGGACTATGTGCACATCACACCATACAGGCAGGAATAACCTTATATACAGTTAGGCACCCCTATCATCGTAAATTTAAGGAGTTCCAGGAAATGTGGCCCTTTTTGAGTACTATTATGCTAATAGTAAGTAGTGCCAACAACTGTGGAGTGGCAGTACTAGTAGTAGCAGTAGCATTAGTAGTGGAAGTAGTGATAACATATTAAGCAACTATTGTGTGCTAGCGTGATGCTTTTTATATGTTTTATAATTTAAGAATTTTACAAGGCAGGGATTATTTACCCCCAACTTACAGACAAGGGCAGTTAAACTCAGGGATATTAAATAACTAGCTTAAGCTTACTCAACCAATGGGGGACAAAGCTGGGATTTCAGCATGTATGTGGCACTCCAAAACTCTTTCCACTGATTCATCTAGCCTTACAACAGTTAGAATGTCTTTCTGTCATCTAAAGATGCAAAGAAGCAGCTTGCAGATGAATGCAGCTTGTAAGTGTGTTAAGTTTAGCCCTCAAACAGTAGGGTCCAATTTTTTTAAGCTGGGAGATTTCTCACAAAAATTGAATTATAAACAAAATGTCAGAAGATCAGGGGATACTGGAGCCCACACACCCACTTGGCAACAGTGGGTGCCTAAGAGGGAGCTGGAGCTGGATGCCTTCTTTGAGGGAGGCCTGTGCTCTTCTTTGTCTCAGTCCCATTACCGCCCTGCTTACCTTACCTGTTGCCTGCTTTGCTCATTTACATCACCTGTTCAGCCCCTGTGACATTTGATTTGATCACCACTGCTTTTGCTTCAGGCTTGGATTTCCTAATTACCTCCTCAAAGGAATATATGAAGCCTTATTTGCCATTTGTATTTCATTGGGAATATATCTGATATATTCCTGAGAACAGAAAGGAAGAGACTACTGGAATTAACAAACGGAAAGGATAAGAACAACAATCAACAAGGGGAGATTGTTGATGTCCAATATAGATGGTCTCTTTCACAAACCTTCCAGAAGCTATTTATACAAGAAACAGCATTTTTCTTGTTGAGGAGAGGTGAAACCAGTTTTCTGGGACAGCCCAAGCACAGAGCTCCTGCCTAAACTTCCAACTCCTGATGGAGCCATGCCTCCAAATCCTCCTCATTCACGTTATTAATAATCTCGAAATATTACATTAGTAATAATTCCTTACAGTTATATATCACCTTATAATTTGGATACACCTTCACTTTCATAGCTCAATTAATTTGGTTCTCACAGCAACTATGGAAGTGGGCAGATGGACGTTATTACTGCCATATTTCAGGTGAGGAAAACAAATCTTAGAGAGTGAGCTAACTTGTCTAAGATAACACAGCTAGTAAATGATGGAGCCAGGACTAGACCCTAACATGGAGCCTCACTGCCCTTTCACATTTTACCATAATGCCTGTCCTGCCTCTTCCCCAGCAGGCTAATGACCATTTCCTCTCTTAAAAACTTATCCTGGCAGAGATTAATTATACCATAACATTTCCTTGTCTTGTTTTTCCAAGATTTTGTACCACTATTTTCTAAAGAACCTCAACCATGAGACATTTTTCTTGGTGCTGCACTATTTTTCTCAGGTCATTATCCAAAAGATGAAAAGCACTTGTGTTAAATTTTGAGAATTCTTGGCTACACATCCTCAATAAGATTATTTCTGGTCTTAACATTCTGCAAGTTGAGTTTACTGCTTAAAAGGTTGAGGTCTGTTTTTGTTTTTATTTTTTTCAAAGCCTGTCTCTATCTATCCCAGTAAGCTTGTTGGATGCACTCACATGAAAAAGGGAAATATGTTGGCAACACAGCATGTTATGCCATAGTGTATCACATGCAAGCCACATGAAAGCAGTGTAATTTCCGTTGGTATCCTGTATGGAAGGGAAAGTCAATATAGTTTGCTCTTTGAGGCTTTGGTTCCATTCCACGTGACAGGCTCATCAACACGCTAGAAAAGTGATCTGAGCTATGTTATCACTGGGGAGGGTTGGCTCAAGCATTAATCAAAACATATGAGCAAAAAAAAATATGAGCATATGTTAGAAGGAAAAAAACAGATTTTTCACAGAACATTAGACGAATGGAGTATGCAGGAAAAATCTTATGATAACATTAGATTGTAGTATCAGGAATTTTATTATAATTTCTTCAGTTTGGGGTTTTACAGTTTAGGAGAAATATGGAGAAACTTGAAAATATGGAGTAAAAAGTGAAGACTAAAATAGAATTTAGAAAGAGTTTGAGGAGGTGGAATGTTAGGGAAGATTGAAAGGCAATTGAAATGAGTTCAAAATAAATAGTCACTATAATTAGAGTTCTCTCCACAAAAAATTCCTAGCTTCAGTTATTTGGTCTATAAACTTTGTGACAATAAAAGGGACTAGTTACTGCACATTAGAGTAATAAACATAGTTTTAGAAATTATGCTGCTAAATACTAGTTAGCAATCTTACCTAGGATCTCTAACTTAAGGTTTGTCACCAGTGATAAATAGTGGAAGGTTGCTTCTTAATCTCTAAAGAAACAGTTATTTTGCTTTTTATACTTAACTCATAAAGTAAAACCACCTCTGATTTTATACTAAAGAGGTCTGCTTTTAAAATCTGAAGTAAAAAGCATGTGGTTACATTAAAATTTTCTTCCATATACCGGGAGGAGATCCAAAATTCTGTTTCAGCATGCTGGACTTAAAACCACTTCTACCTTTGAAATTCAAAAAAACGCTAGGTGTACTCTGTATATAAGATCAGCCATCATCATCTCCATTGCCTTTCTTGACTCAGTGGCTGAATTCTCATGTATATCACAATGATGGTAAAACAATGTTTCAGGGTCCAACAGAATATTTTTAAATACCAGCACTGCAGAAACTGCTTATTTGGCAGATGTGAATAATAAATGATAAAGACAATAAACAATAACTGTGTGTGAATCTATGGCTGGTCTCTGACACAGAAGTGACAACCTTATTGGAGCAGGCACTGTTTGAGGCCAGGGTAGCTAGTATTGAAGTGCCAGATCTGTTACTAATAACACCAAAACTAATCTCATAAAGAATTAGATTAATTTTTAAATAAAGACTTAGGAAATGTAAGTATCTATCAATTGCCATGGTTATATAATAAAAATTTTTAATGGATAAAAATTTTACTTTATTGTTTCAATCACTTTTATTTTTCAGTTACAGTTGATAATCAATATTATATTACTTTCAGGTGTATACCCCAGTGATTAGACATTATTTAACTTACTAAATGATCCTCCTGATAAATCTCATACCCATCTGATTCCATACATAGAATGTTATTGACTATATTCCCTATGTTGTACTTTACATCCCCAAGACTATTCTGTTACTACTAATTTGTACTTCTAAATCCCTGCACCTTTTTCATCCACCCACCAAACCCCCCTCCCATATGGCAACCATCCAAATGTTCTCTATATCTATGAGTCTGTTTCTATTCTGCTTGTTTATTTATTTTGATTTTAGATTCAATTGATGATACATATATATTGCAATTTTATTTTTCGTATTTTTATTTCTTTTTCTTCTCTTTTTTCTCCTCCTTCTCCTCCTCCTTCTTCTAGAAAACTCTTAGCATTTAATGTAACACTGGTTTGGGGGTGATAAACTCCTTTGGCTTTTTCTGGTCTGGAAGGCTATTTATGTATCCTTTGATTAGAAATGATAGTTTTGCTGGACAGAGTATCTTGGTTGTAGATCATTGCTTTTCATCACTTTAAATATTTCTTGCCAATCCCTTCTGGCCTGCAAAGTTTCTGTTGAAAAATCATCTGACAGTTTTATGGGAGCTCCCTTGTAAGTGACTAGCTGCTTTTCTCTTGCTGCTTTTCAGAGACTCTCTTTGTCTTTAACCTTTTGCATTTTAATTATAATGTGTCTTGGTGTGGTCCTCTTTGGGTTCATCTTGTTTGGGATTCTCTACTCTTCCTGGACTTATAAGTCTATTTCCTTCACCAAGTCAGAGAAGTTTTCCTTCATTATTTTTTCAAATTTGTTTTCAATTTCTTGCTCTCTCTCTTCTCCTTCCAGAACTCCCATGATGCAAATGTTGGTATACTTGAAGTTGTCTCAGAGGCTCCTTACATTATCTTCATATTTTTGGACTCTTTTTTCATTTTGCCATTCTGGTTGGGTGTTTTTCTTCCTTATATTCCAAATTACTGATTATATTCTTGGCTTCATTCACTCTATTGTTGATTCCCTGTAAATTATTCTTCAATTCAGCTAGTGTATCCATAATTTTTGGCTGGTTCTTTCTAATTGTTTCTATGGGTTTTTTTTTTCATGTTGTTAAAGTTCTAATTAAGTTCCTTGGGCATCCTTATAACCATTGCTTTGAACTCTGTATCTGGTAGTTAGCTTGCCTTCATTTCATTTAGTTCTTTTTCTGGAGATTTCTCCCATTCTTTCATTTGGGGCCTGTTTCTTTGTCTCTACATTTTGGCTGTTTCCCTATGTTTGTTTCTCTGTATTAAGTGGAGCTGTTTGTTATATCTCCTGGGCTTGGTAGAGTGGTCTTGTGTAGTAGGTGTCCTATAGGGCCTGGTTGCACAGCTTCCCCAGCCACCCGATCTGAGCATTCCTGGTGTGCCCCTGTATGTGCTGTGTGCATTGTCCTGTTGTAGTTGAGCCTTGATTACTGTTGGTCTCACTGGGAGGGATTGACCCCCAGGTCAAACAGCTATGAGGACTGGCTGCAGTTACAGAGAAGGACATGCTGTACAGGTGTTGACTTTATGGAGTAGCACTTGCTTCAGTGGGGCTTTGGTGCTCACCGAGTCCACCCCTTGAGTGTGTTGCTCATGGAGGTGGTAGGGGTGTAGTTTGGTGTGGTCTGAAGCTGTCTACTGGGTGAACTGGCTTTGGGGCCTCTGAGAAGGTGCAAAGTCAGCCACTAACTATGCCCTGCCTGGGGCCGGCTGCATGAGCTACAGAGTGATCTGCAGCTGGCTGCTACTTGTGTTGGGCTTGGAGGTGTCCAGGTGAGTCAAAGCTGTTAACCAAGGTAGGATACCACTAGTACTGGTTCTGAGGACTCTTAGCAAGAGGTAGGGGGTACACAGAGGCCAGATGCTACTTATTTGAGAGATTTTAGGAAAATCTGAACATGAGGCAAGAGAGGCCACTTGTATGGAAAAGCTACTGGAAAAGGTTTGGATGGGCCCACAAGTTGAGTGGGGTAGGGTCTTGGGGAATCACCAGGGTGAGCCAGGTTGACAGAAACTTAGTTATGGCACCCACCTGTTGGCTCTGTGTGGGGTAGGGGAGTCTCAGAAAAGGATCAGTGGCCTCTGCCAGCACTTTTGTCTCACAGAAAGCTGTTCCCCCAGCTCTTACCCTGAAGCCACACAATTCAGTTCTTCCCCCTGTGTCCCTGGTTCCTTTCAAGTTGCTGCCCCAGCACTAGAGCTCAGAGGAAATGAGTCCAAGTAAGTCCATGTGTGGGCCATTAAGGGGAACAACCTGGGACTTAAGGAGCTCTCCATCTCAGTCAGCCACAGTCCCTGCTGGTTTTCATAGCCAGAAGTTATAGGGACTTGTCTTTCTGACACTGGAACCATGGGCTGGGGGTTCTGGTATGAGGCTGGGACCCCTTGCTCCTTCACGGAGGACCTCTACAGCCAAGATATCCCTCCTTATTTTAAAGCTCCACACATGGGTGTGGGACAAGCCCATTCTCCATCTCCACCCCTCTTATCAGTCTCAATGTGGCCTCTGGGAGGCTTTTTCTCCATTCTTATGAAAGTGAGCATCACAAATACACAATCAAGAAATAAAATATGAACAGCACCCCAGATACCCCCTTTGTATTCCAATATCACCTCCCCTTCAAACATTTACAAACCTTTAGCTTCTATTGCCATGGCTTCCTTTTAACAGTTTTTGAATTTTATACAAATAGAGTCCTGAAGTCAGCCTTTTAAAAAAAGAAATTTATTTTATGTATGGAAAAGCAAACTCCAGCTCTTAATTTTTTGTTCATTTTAATTCTTATTTCCTTCAAGATTTGTGCACAAAGGCATCTGTTGGTGTGTTCTTGGGGGACTACTATATTTGTATACTCCATGACACCCAGTTTACTCATTCCTCAAGATTCAAATAAAATATGCAAGTATAAGAATTATCTTCATAGTATTACCTATCATATAGAAAGTTGGAAATAAACCTAAATATCCTACATTAGAGGACTAATTAAATGAGAGATGATATTTTCTTATTGTGGAATACTATATAGCCATTTGTATTGTTTTTGATGGTTAATGATATGGGAAATGTTCATGATGTAGTGTTCATTGAAAAGAATGGACAGCAGACTTCCGCAAAGATGGCGGCGTAGGTGGACGCACTCGCCGCCCGCACATCCAGAGTGTCTAAACAACGAACGCAGTAGTGAAAAATTAAACAACCAGAACGGACAGAATCAAATTGAAGGGAAGTCCGACACCCAGGAGGTAGGAGAAGATGAACATCCAGGCCGGTAAGCGGGGCAGAACCGGGTGGAGGAACGGAGAGAGAGGCAGCTCTCATGGAGGGACTCATGCCGCCAGTGCCTGAACAGGGTGTGGCCCCGAACAATGGGTGAATCCCACAAGCCAGGGACGCTGCTGGAGAGAGGCTAGGGTCTGGCAGAGAAGGCGGTGGGGAACTGGGGAGCGGAGGAGTGACGGGAGCCCGCGGTGATCGGAGGCCGCCATTGCTTCCTCCCAGGCC